>WURT03584951.1:0-20689 GCA_009936505.3 Holothuria glaberrima
TTTCTATTTCCTGATTAGGTTCGGTGGCGTACACAGGTGGGGGAACTGGGCCAGCCCCTTCACTGATGCCAATTTTTGTTTTAGTTCCTAAAAATAAGGAAATTTTTTAACACAAATTTTACCTCAAAAGGTAGCATATGTGGCACCAGATTACATGTAAGGACACCTAATTTTTACCTCAAAAGGTAGCATATGTTGCACCAGATTGCATGAAAGGACACTTAATTTTTCAAAAATTTTCAAAGGGGAGGCGGAGACCTTCTCCCAGTAGACCCCTGCCCTAGGCTGGCGATCTCACAACATACTGAACAACCTAAATAACCCTCATTCTCTGAAAATATGTCAAGTCTTTGCAAAACAGATTGGGGGAAGTTTTACCGGGAAAGATGTTCTTTTTCCCCCTGACAAGTGACCTCAGATACGCCGCGGGGGCGCCCTCAGCCCCCGGCCCATACGGCCATGATTGTGAGAAGATTCTTGAATTAAGTGGTTGCATATTACAGCCTGGGTTTTTGGGGTGGGGTGGGAACAGGGAATGCTATGGGGTAAAGGATGTTCTTGTTGTTTTAGTCTAAGTCAAACCTAGCCTAGAGTACCTAGGCATACTTCACGGTACACTTCGTTCCCTGAACTAGGCTTAGGCTATTCGCGTTCAAAGTTTTTCCCGCACGTTACTATGAGAGTAACATGCGCCTGCGTGTGTTGCTGAAGTGATTAATTGTTACTTCACACGCGTATGCACGTGTATGAACGTAACAATAGCTATGGACTATGTCACAAGTGAACAGCAATGCGTACGTTTTAGCAACCGATGGTGCGAACGTCCTAGTAGCCTAACAAGATTTAGCAGCTTGATATAATGTTTAAAGAACAAAGCAGGATCACTTGGATAAGCCTAAATAAGTTATAAAAATTTTTGGACACTAAGTGCAAGGGTCTTAAACATAGTAATCAGGGCGGGTCCAGGTTTTATACTATAAGGGGGTTGACGATGGCTTGCGGAGGAGTAATGGCCGTCCTAGGCGAGGGGTCTAACGGGAGGAGAGGGGGTTCCTCCTCCCCCTTGGAAAATGTTTGTATCTCAGGATGGGATCTATATTCTCAATGGTGCTATCATTTTTCATTTCTCCAGCATGTCCATGGACTAGAAATGACCATTTTTCTGTGGAGAAGACTACAGCAAATACATAGGCTATTTCAAACTACAACCATGCCATACCACTTTTATTGGAATGGTAAAATTTGCAAGAATGTTGATCCTTGGGCGATTAGTGATGGCCGACCCAGGGGAAGGTCAAAGGGGAAGGTGTGTACATCTCAGGAAGTGGCTTAGATCAGTGGCGCCGCAAGGGTTTGGTGATTTCGGGGACACCACAGATGACGTCGTAATGCCACCTCAGTCAGCCCCAGTCTGTGTAAAATGTATTTTATAAGCACCCAGCGTTTGTACACAGCAGTGGATGGTCCTTCTTTTGTAACTACATAAAGGTGCCGTCCTGGGGGGAGGGGTGTAAGGGGAGGGGGTGTCCCCTCCCTTCTGAGATTTTTTTCCTTAATTTTAGGTTGCTTAAATGCAAAATGGTGCTATCTTGGGATATATTTCGAACTGATTATATGGCTGGAAAATATCCATAATTTAGTAAATTGTAATTTTGGTTAGATGAAAGAAGAGAGTACGGTATGTTGTGTAAGAGAAGGGTATGTTGTCAACAAACCTCCTGAAGCACCCTTTTTGGTTACTTTACTGTCTTATATTCTGAAAAGTTTTTTAGCAAAATACGTGCTTGGAGTCCCCAGAAATATTCTTGGACTATTACATTTTCCTTTGCTTCATTGCGCATTTTAAAAGGGTATTTAAGACTGGTGGCCACCTTATGGGTCCGGGAAGCTCCAGACTAATATAAAATAAGGCACTGACATGATGCTTATTACCTGACATGCAACTGTCCAAAGGACACTAAATAGTATGACGCCGAGCACTTTACAACTATCGTATTTTAACTAATTTTGAACAAAAATCCAGACAAACATCTTCCAGCAATGGGAAATGGGAGGGAGAGTTTAGGTGCAGGGAGGTGATGTTGGACCCCCCCCCCCTGATAGACAAAGCAAAAGAGGTGAAGGACTAGCAAGCGCGTTTCAGAATGCTTTCTCGTTGTAAGTGTATTAACAATCACCATCATCCATACCGATAATAGCTGTGCACGAAACACTCGGTATATTTTTTGAAAAATGTTCAACAGAATATACATACTTTACACCATCCACAAAATGCTACAATTTAGAGTGAAAGATCACATGTTGATGCGAGGCCCCTACAGATGTTGGAGATGTACCTCTGTTTTTCGGAAAAGTGTCATGATTAGAATATCTCCTGTTACCCTAATAATGATCATGAGATGGAGTGCCAACCGTAACGAATGCGCGCGAAGCGCAGAAATTTTTCATTAGATAAAATTTCCTTGACAGAACCTGCATTTAGGTTCTGCTTCGAGACACTTTCAGTTCTCTAACAAAACTATATGCCAATCAAAAGCCGATCTTTTACCTGGATTTGAGGTCCGCATATGCCTTCACAACGCTGTTTTGAATTTCAGTAGCAGAAATTTGCGACAGATAATTACGCGTCGTCGGGTTAAATCTCTCAAATTACAATCTTCAACTCGATAGCAGAGTAGGAGTATGCAAGAGACCGTGTTGATCCTGAAAAATAGGAGAGTAGTGCGTACAAAAGATTAGAAAATAACTTTAGGCTGAGATCTCACTGAAGCTGAAACTAAGAATTCCTGAAAGGCTGTGTTATGAAAAAAATCCAGTCAAAACTCTTTCTTTGGAGTATTTCGAAGGTTTTACCAACCACGACCCTAAGAAAATTGGTAATAATTCTCCAGATTTTGTTGGGAGTCCAAAGGGGATAGCCTTTTATAGCAAATAATAATAAAAAACAAATGCCAAAAATAGGCTATTTAAAAAAAACACGCAGAACAATTCAAAGGGGGGGGGTTAACCCCCAACTCCCCCTTGTATCCGCCACTGGTAATGATCCGTAGAGATCAATTACCTATGAGTATATGTGCATTTGGGAATGATTGGGACCAGTCAAAAGTTTTGAAGATGCAGGAGCACAACAGTTTTTCAAATGGCATATATTGCTGACCTAGAATGAGAAGGTTAAGTTTAAGTTGAATGTTTGAGGGTCAGGAAGCCAATTGGTTCATCGAGGACCCTATACCAGAGCGAGCTTGGATGAACACCGGCGAGATTCGCCTTCTCTTTTCGAGTAGTGCTCAGAGTTAACGAGGCAGGCGTGTACTAATCGCTCCCAATTCTGCTCCCGGGACCGCCATTTAACGTCCCCATCCGACGGACGTGAGTGTGTTCCCAATCTTTAGCCACTTTCCCAAAGGCTGGGAGGGGTGGAGGTACCTTGCTCTGCACCACTGCTCAACACCTGAACCGAGCAAAGCTCACAACTTCCTGAAACGGGCAATCAGATACCCAATTCAAATTCACCAATTTAATGAATCCTCTCAACACCATTGTGGACAGCTATGCTGATCAAGTAAATTTTAGTCCCAGAAAATGTCCAAGTGGTTCCACCGGAATTTGATCCGGGGACATCTTGTGTGCAAGGTAGTACACTCAACCACCAAGCCAACTTCACCCTCAAAGCGAACCATATACTAGGTTAGCATACTGCGGAATAAGTCAAACCTAGTTATAGGCCTGCAATTGTTTAATTACTATAAACTGTTTTGTGTTATAGGTTTGTAAAGTAGAGTGAAAAGGGTCAGGGAGGGACGTTCATGAGTTAGTTAGATGGGGTTGACTGAATGGGAATGGCCCTACGGCTTGAATGCGCCCGACGTGTATATGTCAAGTGCTCCCCTCGAGGGGTGGGCCCTTGAGTCCACTTAACGCTCCGATCATCCGGGGGTCCAAGGTCCACAGTGCAATTTCCCGAAGGGGACAAAGGATGAAAGCTCCCAAAGTAGCTCTGGCTGGGAGGTAATTTAAAAATTGAGCCAAATTGCTCTCACTGTAGCTCCATCTAGACTACTCAGGCTGGATAATTACCAGAGGTGGTGTTAGGTGGTGGGAAGGACACGGGGTCTGGTACCCAGTCGTCAATTAAGTCTGCTGCTCCCATGCTGGAAAAATTTTCCAACTTTTAGTGGAGGAAGCCTTGATGGGTACGATAAAGCCGAACGGTTTACATGATTTTGCTCTCAAGGAAAGCAGATTGTTCAACACCCAAAATTTTTAAATTTTTTTCAATAAAATCCTACAGTTTTCCTCAACAAAGTTTCTTAAAAAGCCACATTTTCGGCTGATTTGGTATTCCTGTTGAGGACCCCCTCCTCGTGCAAATCCTGGCGCAATGCCTGATAATCACCAGAATTAGTTGAATGACTGGTAGCACCGCAACTGATAGCGGTTACAATCGCTTAGTACATATTAAACTAGTTTTATCTCATTCTTGTAATCTTTTGGACAGCAAATGTAAGTACCGGTTATTCTAATCGATATTGTCATAAAGAGCCTGGCAGAGAGTCATTCACTTGTAGTATTGTTTCTTTTCACAGAACAACTCAGCTACCTCTTGACCCCTATCACACCTAATCGATCAGCTGACCGAGGTTATGAATTTATACAGTCATCATTCTGGGCTATCCAAATGGCCATTATGCCTGTGTATGTATTTCGTAAGCACATAATGTATTAGCATAGTAATTTATACACTGCTCAACACTTCTCAAAGGCATGCGTCCATTTGTTTATACTCGACCGATCTTCCCGCCAGATCTGTGTCATGAGCAACCATGCGCAGTACCTTGATGCAAACTATTTATGACCTACATATGCATAATTCATAGGTTTCCTCCACTGCCATCCTTCAAAAAAAAAAAAAAAAAAATCGCACACAGGCCACGCAAATGGTAGCACATCGCTTATTCTTTTGAAACCCCTCCCGAGGATATTACCCTACGAATTTAATATCCTAAAATATTTTTGGTGAAAAGTAAAGACCATGTTGCTGAATTGATGATAGCCTATAATTTGTGATATGAGTGTGGAAGGAAGACTTAAAATATTTGCAGGCAGTTTTTCCCATGGGACCTATATCCGCCTTCGTGATGCGAAATGGCGTATTGAAATTATTCTTGAATGAAGGAAAAAAGCAGGAACCACCCTATTATAAAAAAAAACTATTATACAGAAAACTTCTGGCTTTAAATCTTTCGAATTACGGTAATAAATTTGAAATCATTGTGAAATATGGCCTACTCGTGAGCTTCCGTATGAGGGGTAGCTTGTGTCCGTTGAAACTTCTACAAAGTTTCAGAGGCCACGAAACGGACCCAAATTAGTGTGTAAGTCAATGGAGTGCCACATAATAACCGTGCATGATTGCCAAATTGGAAACAACAGTGAAATGGCAGACTTTAATCGTTGCTTAATGCACCCAAGGATTCAGGGGAATGTAAACAATGGGCTAACTAAAAGCTGACATTTCTTCTGTATTGTGTATGCTCCCAGTTCCCATGATCCTTTTGGTGCATTTATCAGTGACTCAGTGAAGCAGGGAGCTCCTGCTATCTTGGAGTAACCACCCAGGTTTCATAGATGCTGCATAGTACAGTAGCCGTCAGGTTTCAGGGTCGGACCGAAGTGTCGACAGTGACTGTCCTGCTGGTAGTTCTACGCACTCGGCATTAATATTAGATCCCTCATTGCACGATAGCATGTGGGTGTGAACTTGTCACAGACAGTACATTATGCAAGTTCGTAGGCCTACTACGTAGGCGGCACCAATGATTGATTTTGTTAAGAATTATGAAACTGTAAGTTAGGACATAGTGTGTTATAGCAGATCAGTTCATAAACTTAGAAATAACGTGACAAATATGAACTGCGGTCATAGCATAGTCCTTCCTCAGTAAGTAAGACAGGTCATTTGGCCTTGTAAATTTACGAATTACAAATATCTTGCAAAAGCATACACTTAACTTGTCGCCGTTTGTTTGTTCTCAGATATCTACTTCTTTCATATAAAACGCAGCCCTTTTATCATTTTATAAACCTGACACTTTTAACAAATATTTCCAAATTGCTTATCAGATGTTACTGTTTCACTCGAAGTTCTCCCTGGACACGACCAAAGTTGTAACACATGTTTTTAATATTAGCCGCGTTGGTTTCTCGGCTGACTGTTAATGATCATATATTGTGTATTCTTTTCAGCCAACTTCTATAATGAAGCCATCCCAGACAGACCCATGTTCATTGGGTCTGATGCCGGGTGAGGTCTCCGTTCCACCGGTGCTGTTGCTCCAACATAAGACGGCAGAGCTTCTTCAAGATGACTCCTTTGGTCTTCTCCCTCAGACTTTTGGAAAGTTTAATTCATAATATAAGAATATAAATAAATAAAAAATAAATTAAAAGGATTTTATGCTCAGTATCGTAATTTTTTTTCAAATTCTTAGAATTACAGACTTCACTGATACCACAACCCTCAAAGCCATTTTTAAAAGCCGATGGCTTCACGTATGTATAGAACCACACCCAAACTGCAGAGATTCAGTTGGTGTCGTGGCAAATTGCCGATTGGGCAAAATCGGCCATGTAGACAGAATACTTCCCACTATGAGATTTTCCATACACTTGTTGACATTGTTCAGATAATAAAAGAAACCATCAGTTTACACATTTCTGCACATTTTCCTATATTTAGCAGAGGTGAAGATCACTACATGTGACGCATCTAGTTGCCAATTCGATTATTGTACATGAGGATATTTAAAAGCACATTGTAAGAATAGCAACTCTAAGACCGTCAACTTGAGTAGCAAGAGAAAGCAAATGACCCCTAGAGCCAGTAAATCTGGCATCGTATCCCTCTTAAAGATTAAGTCTAGCAGATTCCATAGTATTCTTATTGTAAGTACAATAGCCCTAGATCTTTATCCTGTCCCAATAAATCTCATATCCTCCCTACAGTATTATGCTACCGGGCAGAAAATGAAAAGATTACGTAACGACACTCAGAGTATCTCTTAGAAGGACACAAAGCGTAAATGGCTTGCCCATTGGTGCAAATCGTATTATCATGCTAATGACTATCTCTTCTAGTTCTTAGTATTAGCCTACAGTAATTTCTTTTTACGCTATGACTTTAATTCCGACGGGGCAGAAATCTTCTTTTCATCGTGCTTAAAGCAAGGCAAGATGTCTCATTTAGAATGGGAGCTTAACGACCAAACCGGCCAGTTGGATCAATCGCTCAGAAAAATCCGCAGACAAAAAGGGCGAATAGTTGTGGCCAAAGAGTATTGAGTCCAAGAAGAAAAGGATGATGAACTCAACAATTGAGGTCGTAGGAAGTGAAAGTCCACATGAACAGCAGGTTCGAGCAAAGAACTGCTTGAATTGAAAATATTCACTCGCCTGTTAAAGCCTCATCTTAAGAACACGATGCTTAACGTTAGTAAGTAGACCCCGACAGGGCCTTGGTCACAGTGAGCAATCTAGCCTTTTATTCTTTCCTTCTCTGTTGTGGCGTTTGTAAGAAGTCGGTAACAATTAAGCCACCTTATACCAATCTGTGATACATAGTTAGCCGAGGAAAACTGGGCGGTGGTGCACTCCGTCACGAGTTGTAACTAAAGGTAAGAACAAATGCCACTTGCTATTTTCAGTTTAGCTAATATACAAGAAAATGAATTGACAGTTTTAAAAAAATGTAAAAATGTTTATGAAATTAGGACGTATTCCAATATTTGTTTTGTAAAAAAAAAATAAGCTGTTTAGGAGATTTTGAAACTGAACAAAAATTCGTCTGCGTTCCTAGACGGTTCCTTAGTACCTAATTAACTGTTTAAACAGATGCATTGTGTAAAATCACAGTAATGTGATTTATAAAAGCCCACATTGTTGTCTTCATTTGTTCATATATTAAAGCATGCATTTTGCAAATTGGCACAATGTTCCTAAGATTTCTTTTTGAAGATATCATCACATGTACTGAAATACTTCAAACTAAGTTATTTCGGAGTTGCTAGATATTACTCACCGTAACTTACCGGATGGGGATTACTGCCGATGGGGGTCGTAAAAACTGGGGCAGACAGCCGCTTATGCAGAGCCCCCTTCTTTTCCGTAGAATTGGATCAATTTTACTTTTGAATCCATTGACCGTTGTAGCAGTAATAGCTTCCCGTGGCACAGTAACAATGCGTTGACTAAAGCAATACTTCCTTATATCTAGTCGACAATAATGCTTCTGAAATTTTAGCTATTGACCTCTGGTACTACTAACTTCTGACTAAAAGACACTGATCGACATTTCAACAAGCCAGTGAGCCACAACTGGAAAAAAAGGCCGTGGCCGGCTCGATTTGAACCAATTGGTTGGAAACTGGGCCGTTAAACCTCATCTAACTAACTGCTCGACATTTTCTAGTCCCTAACTTCAATCAAGTGACTTCAAAAGCTTCAATCAATTACGTGAGATTACTTGCCAGATATTTCCTCTCTTTAAAAATATAGGTATGTGTTAGGATCATAAATTGCATCACCAGTGGATCCCATTCAGCCATTTTAGTTCTAATTTTATTTCTTTGGAAATGTCAGGAAACCCTAAAATGTCTACGCACCGAGGGTGCATGTTTATATAACAAGTTACTGTGGCACAGAAAGAAAATATGCAAGTAGCTTTTCATAACTAGCCACTCATATCGACAAAACTCTTGTAATAACATAACCACAATTCTCTTATACATATACAATGAATGTTGCATTATTTGAAATTGTAAGTTGGGGGAAACAAATTATACATGCTGTATGTTAACGACAGATTCGATTTTTTCCTGTAAGAATCTTGTTTCTTGAAGTACAAATGACAAATCGAGGTAATTTTGTTTTGCCCATATCATACATGTAAACCATTTGTTTAACACGTAAAGCATTGCTTGAAAGGTCTGGTGACATGCAACCAGATCAGCTGTATATTTATCTTACAGTTATAAAATGAACTTTACCAATGAAGGATCCTTTAGACTCACTGTAATATTCCAACAGTTCTCAAAAATGTACCCGACCAAAGGCTGATCAATCTCGAAGTAACTCAAAACCTTAGCAAACTTGTGGTGAAGCGTCGCACAGTGTTTTTTTTCCTAAACCTTTATAAGTAATCTCTTAATTACTTCTCATTTAGCTTTCATTTTGTGAGTGATACTCATCTTTTTGAAGTAGATTAGTAGAACTTACAGTAAACCCAATACAGCATGTTTATATTACAATTGTCCTTAAAGGGGTTCATTGAGTTTATCGAATATTTTTGTGACATGCTTGAAGGAAATCATTGCATTACAATGCTTCTAATTAGACTTATTACTCATGTATCACTTCTTATAGTTAGCCAAAATAGGAGAAATTGCAGTTTTTGTGGACAGGGGTTGCATATGATGAATAGGCCTACCTAATGGTAAAAAGTGTCTGCTCACAAATATGGAATAAATGATCTAAATTCTTACTTACCCTATCATTGCCTTTCCAGTTGTGTGTCAAATGTGCAGAATCTCTTAGTTTGATCATTTGCCATCAAGATGTGAGTAAATCTCAACAGGTGTGACAAAACTCAATAAGCCCCTTTAATGAAGGATAACATACTGTAGGACATATCTTGTGGTCGATACTTGATGGATTTTGATGGGAATTGTAGTTATTTTATACATTTTAAACGCATTTTATCAAGTAGCCTAAATTCTTATTTTCATACCACCAGACTGTCAAGGTATGTTAAGTTCTTTCTTTTATCACCGCATTATGCGGTAAAGAGTTTGCATTATCCCCTATCACAAAACTTTCCATCATGTAATTCCATTCTGTGAAATAAATATTTATTCACATTTAACATTATGAAATGATACCTGTTGTTTGTGAGGTGCTTTTAACCTTGCACTATACAGGATACAATCACCGATTTGATAGAACTTAGAACTTTTTAATAATTCAAGCCTTGAAGGGGCGACCACAAGTGTGGGAGAAGCCTATGGCTTATGAATTACAACTTCAAGTCGGGTGGCTAATCAACTCAACCATTTAGATAATTTCAGATGGGAAAACCGTAGATTGCTTTTAGATGAACCCCCCCCCCTTACTTTGACCCGGCCAGGAAGGAACCCCGAACCTCCCGGTTGCCAAGCTTCATCGCTTCAAATGCCACCGCCTTTATCCACTCAGCAACATGACAGAATGTAGATGACCATGGCTATGCCCACACGTATAGCTACGTCAATAAAACCCGGTGGGTCCTAGACTTTGTCTATTCGAATTTTAGTCCCTTTATATAAAATCTCCCCTTGGTGCTCTTCAACATATTTTTTATCCCCTTAAACTCTTCTGAGCCGAGTCCTTTTCTCAATGTGTATCGCACGCCGACTGGCACAGTTTGGGTTTAGTGCAAGTTGTGAGACGTTTACCCGCCAGTCTAGAAAGAGCGAGGACTCAATTTGGCCAAAAGGAGATCTAAGTGGGTCCGAGTAGAACACTCCAAGTGTCAACATTTGTCGCAAAAGTCGGTAAGAAAGTGATTGGTGAGCTTTATGTAAGGCCTTGTGGTTTTAAAGCTATCAAGGAACAAGAAACGACAAAAATCAACGCTCATTGCATTAGCCCCACCGCTGAAGAACAAAAAGGAAAAATTGGCGGTGTTTCGATTTGCATGAATAATGCAGTTTGTAAACTAAACGTGTCAAATATTTGCATGAGCCCATATGCATCTTATACACAGAATGTACTGATATTTCCCTTGTAGTCTTTTCTACAATTTTTTTTAGAGGTTAGTTGCACAATCCCTGTCAAATCGTTGTCAACTCCTCATCATTCAAGAATATGTCGAGACATTTCTATTGACTCTGTTCTTTGTGAAAAGACTAAGGCTAGTACATGTAAACCAACCCATCGATTTCCAATATCCTATTTAAATTGCTTAAAAATCATATGGGTTACAATATTTGCTGTTTTAATTTGTCTATTTTTCTGCAAGAATATCATCAGCATATAGCATCGTATTAACGGGGCACCCAATCTACCAATATTTGGAACTTAACACTGTCAAACAAAATATTTCTCTGTTTAAGTACGTTACTTTCTGGGCTAAGCCATTGGTCTTCAGTGTGTGTGAACAGACTTGCCTCAATCGATTGTAAAAACACTCGTGTGCCCACAAAGAATACTTGAAAGGGCTCCAGATACTGTGCATAGTCAGCCAAAGTACAATATACCCAGGGTGACAAAATTATTCCAAGTCCCGCTGGAGGTACGTGGAGATATGGCCGGGTGCGGGGGCTATCCTCCTATTCGGCACGGCTTGCCATTAAAATGGTTGAGTCTGAGGTTGCGCGTCATACTGAAGTGACTTCGAGCAGACTTTTTTCCACAAAAGGGTGGTCATCTGGTGGGAAAATGGTTTGCCCTGTCGCTCGAGGTAAGAGTGAGCTTTTCTTAGGGAACTCCAACTTTCCTCTGATTTTATCTTGCTTGCCAAATCGATTGTCCAGCCGACGTTACATCAGACGTTACATCCGGCCTAAAGCTACCCCCCAGAGTCGACCGACTGTTATTTCTCAGCCCCCTTTTAAGGCTTCCCAAACATACGATCTATTCAAGCATCTACAGTGTAACACAAAATAACCTGATTTTTTATAATCTGATATTTTTGCGGGCGGCTGGATGGGGTGCAACAAATTTGGCACACCTGTCCAAGAATTGGGGTTTTTTCGGAAGGAAATTGCTTAAAAACAGTAGTTTGATCCATACCCGATCGAAAATGAGCAAAGCCCTCCCGTTCTGTGATGAAATATATTGTTCTGTGTGACCAAGGCATTTGCAGCAATGACCCCGTCTGAATGAACACTCCTTTCTAGTAGGTTATACAATACTCCTATTAAGATGTTTACCTTGATTCACATTGCCAATGCATTTTACAATTTCTAGACCACCAGAACAGGAATTGGTATTCACTTTAAAATATTTCTACAAACTGTTGTTGGATCACAGAACAAAAAACAAAGAAGTACAAAGAGGAAACGGAAAAAGTGCTGTCAATTGTTGGAACAAATTGACAGCACTTTTCCGTTTTCTTTTTGTATTTCTTTATTTCTAGTTCTGTAAATCTATAGAATTTCTTTACAGTGTATGATGAAGTATCACTCATTTATTTCGTGGATGGCTATTACTTTATGTCTGAGTATAGGCATTCACGGAGACAATTTGTGGCAACAAAGTAAATTTCCATGATTCTCAATGAACCGCTTTCTTTACTTACCCAACAATGCTCCTATCCTCATATTTATCTGTTTATAGAGCAATCGTATCCAGCTAGTAGATTGTATTACTGACACTTGAGTAAGGGGATCTCCCGCATTTGTCGGTTTGCCTTCCCATATGTCAGCTACAATAACATTTTCAAAAGTCCAGAACATATATCCTGTTTACCCACTGTATACATGTACTCAGTGCTAGCTAAAGGCATTCGAAACTTTTAGAGGGCAATTTTGATGCGAAATGAGTCCCACCTCCGTTCCAAAAGATGAGAAACAAAACCTGTTGCCATTTTTTAGACATTGATAAAATGAGGATGGAAGCTAAGTTTGATAAAGGGATTCAGTCATGCAAATTTAAATTAGTATGCTCTCGTATCCTAAGTCCAGTTTTGATCTTTCTGATAATAGGAAAATATTCTTGTCACTCAAAATTCATACAAAATTACTTCTTGGTTTACCTTAAACAGGGGCACTTTTGAAAGTAGAGGAACTTCCCCCCCTCTTTTACAGAACCCTAACGAAAATAGAAGGCGGTAATGTTTGTTCCATAGCTTGCAATAAATCAAAATCGAAAGAAGTGGAGACAGGCTTTGGATTAAAATGCCCCAGATCACACCACAGATCATCTGCTGGCCTTTACAAATTTTCCAGGTCACTCGAGTGAGCCATAGATCCCCCTCCCTTCTAGAGTTGGTCAGTCATGCCTTCATTTTTGAGAAGCTGTTGATCCTCCTTCATTAATGTACAACATGTTTGTTATGTTGTAAGACGTTTCGAAAGATCCTCGTAGGGTAAATAATACAATTGTAGATTTCGCTTAAGTTACTTTCAAAATAAGTTTGGGGAGCGGGTGCTTTTTACCTTTTTACAGAATATCGGCGGAAGTTAAACATTTCTGAAAATTCTCGCAACCCACTGTTGAGTTACCCACCTTTGGGTTAGGGCACTTTGGGAGGCGGTCCACATTATAAGATGCAGAATAAATAGTCTTACCGTATTGTATGGAGTTATTCACACAATCATATTGTACAATACTTAATGGAGCTTATTCATACATTTATGTTGTACTTGAAAAATACCCATTTTTTATATGACTATGACTGTAATTGCATTGGGTTATTCGTATGTTAATATTGGAGATAGGCGTAGGAAAGGGGGGCAGAGGGGGCGACCGCCCCTCCACTCTCGATGGTGGGGGCGAAAGCCTTGTTTCGCTACCCCCCACACTTTTGATGACACGCTGCCAAAATATGGCATTGAATACGATGAAATTACTCTTAAAGTTTTTCAAACATTGCACCATTTTGCATTTAGGGCACTTTAAATAGTCAAAAAATTTCAAAAGGGACAAAATTACTTCAAAGTTTATCAAAACTTGCACCATTTTGCATCTAGGGCACTGTAAACTGTCAATTTTCCAAAGGGAGGGGAACCCCCTCCCCTAAGACCTCTCCCCCAGGACATTGGTCACCAACATACACTTCCGCTCCTCCACTTTCAAAACAGCTTCCTACGCTTATGCTGGATTCAATTGTATGTATTCAGAATGTATGAATGATTCCAGACTACCGTAGTGTAGTTTTGAAGCGCCATGATGAGGTATAATTAAGCTGCCTATGATACACACATTGTTGTCCAAGTGTCTTATTCGGCTTGCTACAATCATTACACTATTTCTTTTTTGTTGGCTGACATTACAATCCTGTTGCATTCTTCACAAAACCCCCGATGTATAATTACAACTAGAACTTTCGCTTCAATATTTTTAATTTCATGCTCACGGAAGCCAATTAGTACGTTCACATGTAATGGGAGATTACATTCTAAGCGTCTACCGAGTTGCGGGTTGGCAGCACGTTCGCCTACTGCGGAATTGTACCTTACGTAATATGATGTAACATCAATGACTTAGATGCGAAAAGTTGATGGTTGCATATTGCTTGTTACACTGCTAATGAGAAGTAGGAATAGTTAAGAATAATACAAGGTAGTACGCTCAAGTTTGAAATTGCTTTTCAGGCGATATGTTGTTCGAACTTAAATTGTACTAAATTTTGTTGACAGGAGAACATCGTCATTCCAGTTACCGAAACAGAGGTGTGGCCTGGTTTGTACATTGTAAGGCGGACGGTTATTTGGTGAGTATCGTGTCGGTGATCTAATAGGAATACTCATTTCCTGACCCAGAATCAGTGGTGTGTTATACACTGATTACACATAAATTATGTAGCGTACAAACACATAAAAACCGAATTACCATGACTAGTTCGGGCCAACTAGGCTGTCGGCCACAGTGGCAGTCGGCCACGGGCTGACTGATGGGTGAAAATATTCTGTCGCTTCGGAGAAGTTTGTTGTTGCTTGATATGTGCAAAGTATGCTACGATCTATGTGATCGAATCAGATATGTTCTTACAATTAAGGCGATAGCTGGTCTTGCACTTGTGTAAGATACATACTTAACGGATTCTTTATTTTCACAGTACGTAAGTTTGTTAAGCTATGTTACTCCAGTATATACATTCTGTAGGCAAACCGAAAGCCCAGAAACCCCAACCACCAAATTAGCGTAGTAATGAAACATAGGCTATTGGTTTGTGTAGTTAAGGCTTCTCAGGACTGCACTGCCCGAATCAGACTCTTCCGGACACGAGTTCGCCATTTAACGGACTCGGCCCAAAATTGGCCCGGAAAACGACATTCTAGGATCGGAACTGGCCCCAAATGGGTTGCAGCTGGACTCCCCGACTCTACATTAATGAAAACTACATGAAGATTGCTGAAGGTTCCACTGTCATTTTAAATAGGAGTGATCTCAAGCAGCCAACTAACTTGAACGAATTGGTCGGCCAGGTTACAAAATTTACTCCGAACAATGAATTGAGTACGTAAGTGCATATGTCAGTACGTGAAAGACTATAAAACATGTGATGCGTTGGTTAATAGAGCCGATTCCTGTCCGACTCCGAATGCAGTATGTGCCACTCGAATCGGAATTGGGTGGGACTCGTTGTAGCGGACTCGAAATTGTGGGGCCTTTGAAATCGAAATTGGCTCAGATGTGAGTTAGGTGGAATCAAAATTAATATAGCCCTACTACTGCTTTTAAACTCTGGATCTGACCTGCTGACAGTGGAAGTTGGTCATAGACTTAGTTTTGAAGGATTAGGCCATGACGTCATACCCTGCATAGCTGACTACATGACTCTCTGAGTGACGGGGGTTCGAATCTTGGCCGGGTCATACCAATAGATGGAACCTATTGCCATTGTGCTTGGTGCTCAGCATAAGCAATGAGGTAGGGAAAACAAGCCAGTGAGCCACAACTGGAAAAAAGGCCGTGGCCGGCCCGACTTGAACCAATTGGTTAGAAACTGAGCCGTAAAACTGCATCTAACTAACTCTGATTGACAACAAAGTTTGTTAATTCAAGAGATGCAGAGTACGTAGCTCACATTCCACACAATGCAAAGAGAGTGCTTGGATTACATATTATAGCCTTGTAAGTTCAACAGGAAATGGGTTTGTGTCTGCTCAAGGAGTTTATACAGTTATGACAGGAGTTACAAGTTGCATAGTGGGGAAAATTGGAACTGGCTCGGATGACGTGATTTGCCCTTGTGTTCGATCATGGGGTAAGGCAGGTTGGCTTCAGATTACGAATGTATATTAAAACAAGGATTGTACTCATGATCGTTGTAAAATATTGTTGTGTTAATGTAATCCCCGTAAGGGCTCAGGGCCCAAGGTCATGGCTTAGTCGGCCCCTTCTAAATCCGATACTGATATAGACCTTAGTTGCCAATCGCTGAGTGTTTTTGTGATAAGAATCTTTGGTAGCTTCACCAAGCGCCTAGCCTGTCGTAGGAAAGGTCACACCACCCAAACCCATTGACCCCATTGCCGTCACCAGACTTTCGAAGTGGGTGACCGCGAGGCCCTATAGGACATTGTTTGACCAATCCTCCTTCAATCCTCTTCTGATCTACACTCTCAGTATGGCAATCGCCGAGTGTTTTATGATATGGATTCTTTACCACATTAAGTGCATAGCTTATCAGGGGTACAGTGGGAGTTATATGATTCACATCTCTCTAAGCCAGATATGATTTTAAGAGCGTTAGAGGCACAGTGGGAGTACACGTCTCTCTGGGCTTGAGGTCAAGCTACTGCCATAGGCGAGGACCTGGGGCAAATTTTCTAGTGACCGAAAACATTTTCAGGGGGCTGGCCCCCTTGGCTACGGGTCTGACCATTGGACACCAGCCTTTATAATGCTTGTCTTGTCTACAGACTGCAATGAAGTTCCCAACCTACAAGTTTATTCACTGTATATAATATTCTTTCAGCATTAGCGGCTCGCCATAGGGGCACGGGGCACTTTCCCCCAAAAAGTTTGCAAAGCATGGTCTTCAAAATCTTCCAAAAAAATAATAAAATTAAAAAACTATGTAATTCGAGATGGTTTAAATAAAAATTATTTCTAAATTTAGATGAAATCATCCCTCTCTCACAAATATGATATATTATTTATGAAGCCTTAACCACCCATGATCACGAAAGTCTCCTTTAAGTCCTCTAAGGCCGTACATGCTAGACGTGTGTGAGGATTTGTTTAACATGCGAGAATGTTTGAATTCGAAGCTGTATCAGTGTCTGATCAAACATGACTTGGTTGAAAGTTCTGAAGTTACGACGAATCGGCGTTCAATTTAATACAGTAGAAGCAGTGCATAGAAGAACTAGCTGACCAGGAGGGGTAAAAGTCGTGTTTTCCCAGGAAGTCTAACCGAGTTGCTACAATAGAATATGCTTTAAACCAAGGGTTGGAACCTCCTGCCCGCGAGACCATTTGGTCTGGTCTGCGAGGCCATTTGGTCCGGCCCGCGAGGCAATTCATGAATGTAATTTAAGTTACACTTGAAATTCAATTTATTTTATTTTCAGTTTATTTTATTCAATTTATTTTATCTACCGTACCATTTTCCCGGTACAGGCCAAATGCCGCTTCTGGTACTAAACCTCACCGGTTGCACAATCATGGCATGCATTGTAAAGCATGTCTTTACACATAAACCAAACTCATGGAAAACTATGCGAGACTAATTTCGTTCGCATCGTATCAGTTCCGGTGGATTGCATGTGTTAGAGCCCCTCCAGTGGGTTTAAAATGAAAGAACTGAATAACGTTTCAATATAGTGCGATGATTAAAGAATTAAAGTGCTTTCAAAACAGTATTTTTTCCGCGCGCATAGCGGGCCTTTTCCTAGTTGCTTGTTTGTTCTTATGACTGCCAAATGGTCCGTTATAAGCAAAACGTTCTCCACCTCTGTTTTAAGTGTACCGCTTTAGCTGATTTAAAACGAACGCACTGCATTCAGTCAAAAAAGTAGTGAGAACTGTCTTGTCTTGTTGCCAATTTGTATAGGGGATGACCTGTCGTTCTGAGTTAGGGGAATTCTCCTCCCCTTTTGAAAAATTATGTTTCGGAACGGTTCTGAAATCCAAAAAAGTGCTATCATTTCTTCATTTTCAAGTTTCAACATGCTTGAAATTTTCGTTATTTAAACAAAACAATCCAGAACACCAATATTTTATGGATTCTTGGCAAAGCTGAAACATATAGTGACACAATGAAAGAAACAACAAAATATTTAAAGGTGGATCTCTTTTTATACAAATAAATCAAGCCGCTTTGCCTGTTTTCCCTGCCTTTTGCTCCGCCCTTATGTATTAGCGGATGCTGATAGCCTGATATGGTTGTATTTACTTTTAAAGATAGCTCATGACTAACTGCCTGAGATGACTTTTGAAAGATGGCTTTTGAATAGCTTTTGAAAACTATATGGGGCATCTCTGTAATACATAATAATGTAATAATAACCATACTCCTGATGTACGGTACTATCCGTAGCTGATATCATTGATATTGCCGGTGGGGGGGATGTTCGTCCAAACCTACCTGCATACGGACTTGATTTTGCCCCTCCCCCAAACAAAATTTCTTAGAGTCGCCTCTGTCTTTCAGTATGCCATACGACCATTTAATTGAGTTAGCCACTTTAAAATGGCTGGTACATGTTGTAGTGTTTACCTACTCTTCGGGCCGTACGCACACGACTGGGTTTCCTTGAAACCAGTTACTTATCTTGACCGTTGATAATAAGCTGCTCTCATGGTTGACAATTGTTTTTACTTATTTACTGCTACTTAAATAATAAAATTTTTGCTGGTATTAATCCTTGTCTGCAATTGGTCTTCATTTCCATCACCGATGCTAACATTGCGATTAATGTCAAATACCTTTCAGGAGGCACTCAAATCAGTGTGATTCAAACAAAACTTCTAACAAGCAGGGGTGGAATTACGGTGCCCGGGCTAATGTCGGAAAGAATGCGGGCTTTGAATACATTATATTTACTAGTTCGCCACTTTTTTAATTAAATTACATTGTCACTAGTTCACAGAATACATTTAATGTTATGTAACTGGCCACATGAAGTACGGCTCATTTTTAGATTAGGAAATACATTGTATTCCAAATCGTGTTACCGTCATAGTCAAGAAATGTACTTCACTTTGCAGTTGCATCCCATTGCACCAATCACCTGTTAGCTTAAACATTCCACTGATCCTGTAAGACTTTATTGCCATTACTGTAAGTTATAGTAGTGGCTTAGTCATAGGGGGCAGGGGGACATTGCCCCCCAGAATTTTTTTGTAACACGTTCTTCCCCCCCCCAATAATTTCAAGCGATGTGTTAAAAAAAGAAAAACAGGAAGTTTTCTTTAAAAGAAAAAAAAAATTTACAATGTATACAAACTTTGACAAGTTTATATGATCAGCGTGGCAATCAATCAATTCGGCTAGTTGGCAGGTACAAACTTAACTGAAAACAATAGCAAGAAATAATGGAGCCCTGGTCTAACTGGTCAAAGCATAGCGTAAGCGCATACATATGTAGTATCAACATATACATACCATAGTCGTGTACAATGTACAATGCAAATTGTACATACTGCTGCACGCTTCACTGCATGGGCTTCAGCACAGTAGGTGCATACAAACATGGGCGGCGATCCTGGGGGGGGGATGAGGGATATATCCCCCATGAATTGTATGGGGTATACTGTACACTATTCCCCCCCCCCCCCATGAAATCAACCAGGCAGATCCGGAAATCAGAAAACTGCCTTTGACTTTTTTCAAAATGCCTATTTATTTTTTAGGGAATACTTCACCTTGCAAAACCTGAAAGGGCCATTTCCAGTGATCTGGGGGTATTTTTTGCAAAATTGTCTACGCTCCGCGCCAACTGACCGTGGCGCTCCGCTTAGATAGAGCCACTGAATATTTCCGAAAATAAAAACACTTTCCCTTTTTCTGGACATTTTACAATAGGCCTTTTTAGGAAATACTTCTGACAGTTTCCCTAGTATCACGTTGCAAACCCTGAAAAGGACCATTTCCAGTGAGCTTGGGGTATTTTTGGCCAAACTTTTCCACGCTCCGCACCAACTGATCGTGGCGCTCTGCGTAGTACCACTGACTAGATCCGGAAATCAGAACACTTAACCTAGTTTTTTACAATATGCCTATTTTTTAGGAAATACTTGTTGTCATAGTGTCACGTTGCAAAGCCTGGGAAGGACCATTTCCGGTAATCTGGGGGTATTTTTAACCAAAATTTTCTTTGTACGCTCCGCGCCAACCGATTGTGGCGCTCCGCTTAGATAGTGTCACTGACAATATATCCCCCCCCCCCACTTTCAAAGATGGATCGCCGCCCATGCATACAAAGCGTCGGGAGAAACATATTCATATATGTATTCCCCCCCCCTTGAGAAATGCCTTGCCCCCCTAACAAAGGAAGTCGGGCTACGCCACTGATTATACTGTAATACTTTGTATGAGCCGAGGGTTTTTCCGGTCTACTCCCATACTGTACCTACTGCCACCATATTTCTTCAACTTTGGTCGAATGTTTTGCCAGTATAAACTCGTGTCTTCTCATCTAAGGTGAAGTCACATCCAACTTTCTTGGTGATAAAATATATTTAACTTATTTCAATTGAATTTATTAAGTGTTACGAAGGAGTTTCTGGTTCGTGAAGTTTTCAATTGGGAGAAGTCATTTGGGGGAGAGTTTTCGGTGTGAGTATCTGAAGGAGTGTCATCGTCTTTTCAACACTTATTTCGGTGACTTAAGTTTGGGGTTTACGGTGATAGTAAGTCGTGTCTTTTTTGTACGTATTTGCTTTCCTGTTGTAGTCAATATAATTCAATTCAATTCAAATTTATTTCTCATATGTTCTACAAAAGTTACAAAAGTTGAAATAAAATATTTGGATGCAA
>WURT03585062.1:8540-20688 GCA_009936505.3 Holothuria glaberrima
AAATCCATTGGAAATAGTTGGATATTTTTAACCGTTCTCAAGATACCTGTACAAATTGGAACCATTTAGACTTTGCTAAGAGTACAGTAATGTACATAAAGTGTTTTACAGTGTGTGTCACGTCTGTTTTGTTAACCGTATGTGAATTATCACTTAATTACAAGACAGAGCTAGTTACACATTGATGGGTGATATTCTAATTTTTTAAAAGCAGATCATTTTTACCAACAAAATAAAACTGTAGGGAAATAGCAATGTTACACCTACAGTACAACTAATACAGTTCAAAAGTCCATGAACTGAAGGTTGAAACAATGTGGGATAATATCAGCCATATTTGGTGAGTCCTTCCTTCCATGTCACAAGTTGCATAGCTACATTATGTTTTTTCATCACTTGTGCAAGTAAGAAATTACCATAAAATGTCTTCAATATTTCATGTACTTTTATCAGAATTGTGACTTTTATCTGAGCTTGTTATGCTTTTTACATCAAGTAGCCAGTTATATCATTTTCATGTCACTCTCCAGTCCTTTAATCTACAGTATTGCCAATGACAGATCACAAAAGGGATTATTTTGAAAAAAAAGTAAAATTGTGATTTTGTTAATTTTCTGTACTAGATTGTTTTGAGGACCAGCATGTTGGTGGTGGAAAAAGGAACTTCAAACTGTCTAACAACACGCAGATATTTTGGGAATATTACTGGGAAGTACAGAACTGTTTTAATAGTTATAACTCATCAGAAAGTGACACAGTAAGTCTTCACCATCATTGTATTGTAATTCTATGGCAGGGTTTTTGCATATATATATTTGTTTGTGTGGTAGACAGTCCATAGCTAGAGGGTGTCTCTCACCTCTTTGCAAAAAATGGGTAAAGCTGTTGGCTTAGATGTGTAAAATGGTAACTTTGGCAGGCCCTTTTTTTAAGGGAATACTACTGTACATGGGAGTGGAAAATTATCTCCCCAGTCAAGATAGAAAAAAACCCTGTCACAGTGTGAGAATATTTGATTATCACTGTATGAAAAAGAAATATTGCAATTGTGGAATAGAAAATTTTGATATGTTTGAAAGCACAATTTGGTTCTGGGTCTGGTTATGTTTCTGGTAAATTGCTACAAGCAGTTCTCCTCAGATGGGATATACGATTGTAGTTGTGCAACGGCTAATGGACGTTAATTGATTTGGGATCTCGAGGACAGATTCATTTTACTTAGTTGATTTCTGGAAGATTCGATTAAAGGGGTCTCCCTAAAAGCTTGGGGTAAACAATTCCACCCAGCCAGTGTACTTGCAATAAAAGAAATCTACAGTATAACAGTCCTTTCTTACTGTGGGGTGGTGAAAGGAGGTAGATAGTGACTTGCGAGTAGAGGTTCCATTACTGTTGGGCTTTGAAATATATGTGTCTAGATTGATGGCAAGTTCCTAATGGCAACCAGGTGATGGAGAGACTTGCACAGTAAACTCAACCTAGCTCTGATCCTACGTAATTTGTAGGTACAGAATGATACAGTAAGTAATTTAAAATATGGCAACATGGTAGCTGTCAGGGCTTGAACTACTTTTAATTTCGGGTGCCACTTCAAAAAAAAATCGCCCCTGTAAATGTGATTTCAGGTACTACTTTCGGGTTTTTGAGTGCTACAGTACTCCATTATTTTTGGTGCAAAGCTAAATGTCTCGATAATTGAGCTGTATCCACTTTCTCAGTATATACCATTATCTAAGCCCAAGTCACTCACAGACAAACAGTAAGACAAAAATACCCGGAAGCCCGCAATATTTCAATGCACATGCACTTGGCCATTTTACACCATCCATGAGCCTACCATGCTTTATCTACACATGAACAGAGTGTGTAACTTAGTAGCAACTACTGTATGTTTATCGGAAAGTGCAAGTAGAGCACATCAACTGTTGTGTCTAAGCCTGCAGTGTAAGCATGGCTGGATCTACCCAGTAAACAAGGCAACCTATAGGTTACAGGCCCAGGATAATTTTGCTTTTAGGGGTCCCCTAAAATTTCCATGCATGCTCATATTTATACACAACTGACCCAAAAGGGGCCCCTTCAAACAATGGGTTTCAGGCACCCCTGAAGGTAAATCTGGCTATGAGTGGTAGTCTACGGGTGTATTAATACATATAGCAGGGTAGTAGTGGACCTGTCATGGCCATGAAGTATTGTAAATTATGTACTGTACCAGTGTCAGTTATTACATCATTATCAGGGGTTGTGACTCCTTCAGAATTGTGACTAATTGGGCAGGGGGTACCCAAGTCAAATAGTATTGGAGTTGCTCAAGCCTTATTTCAGTCATGATAAAAGAAGGAACAAGAGATCCTTTTTCGTAGTATTTGTTACAGATAATCCTATCTTCATGTACGGTAAAGTAGGAGGTATAAGTCTCTTTTATTTGATTTGATCTTTTTTCTTTTTTTTTGAAAACCTGTGGGAAGTACTGTAAGGTTGTTGGTCTATCCAGGAAGTCTTACCCTTACTCTCTGTAATTAGAGACCGTTTCCAATTTTTCATTTTTCTTCACTATACAGGACGAAGATGTTGGTGGAGATCATCTGAGCAACTCTACACTTTGTGAAAGATGTGTTAAAGAGTACTGTAAACTGAATAAATTCTACAAGAAATTGGGTGCATCCTCGAAACTATGCATAGACATTGTAGAAAGGGTAAGGCCATTTATACATCACCTAGTTCCAAATATATCTAACAGTTTATAATTCATCCATTCAGAACATGTCAAGATGAAGGAAAATGGTTACCACAGGATGGCTAATATATCCTGATATCTCTAATGCGAAATTAACAACTGACTCTGCTTTTAGCATTTAAGCTGGGATTTACAACTGAGGAGCATTTGATTTCTTTTGACATTATCAAACCGGTTCTTCTTTAACTTGCCTTAAAGGGCAATTCACATCATCCAAGATGGTTCCAGTTCTCCCAAACTATGCAACTTGTAGCTCCTCCATAACTGTACAAAGCTCCTCCTTGTGCAGACACAAACCTGTTTTATTGCTGAAGGCCATACAAGGCTGTAAGCATACAAGGCTTTTAATGTGTAATCCAAACACTCTGTCTCTCTCTCTCTGCTTTTTGAATTTTCAAACTTTGATGTCAATCAAAGAGCAGCCACCAACTGAGAATTTTGATACCCCCACACTTAAAATATACTTTTGGGTGATGAGTGTATGTCTTTAAGTTTCAGTTTAGCAACAAATGATTACATACTTTTATACAGGGAAACATACCAGATAATAATCTTCTCAAAACTGGTTTCATGCAAACAAAAACATCCTCTTTGTTCAAAGATAAACTGCAAAGAGGGCAGTCTCTGTGTCCAATATGATCTGCTTATAAAGTAGCCTACAGTACATGTATACTTGAGGAACTGTTGCAGTTCAAAGTATTCAATGCTTCAAGTTCATTCACTCTTTCCCCTAAATATTTGATCTACAAATTGTGAGGGAGTACTAGTCAAGTAGAAGTAGAAACTGAGGTAGCAATGACAGAATTTCAATGACTTTTTAAAAAGTACATTATTAATGCTGATTATTGGTGCACTGAAATGCAAATATTTTAATTGATGAATGGATTTCCAAATGACACAGCTCTCTGTATTTTGAATTTACACAGCTTTAAGCTTTTCACTGCAGCTGCAACAGTCAACTTAACCCAGTACTGTTCATTGGAAGAATGATTTCAATGTTTACATGATATGCAATCTATTCGTTTAGGAAATGTAAGTCTCAAAATGAATTTAGAGAATTTATGGGAAGTTTTTGGAAGATTTTAAGCGTCTGCTATGCCTATTTTTGATACTGGTATGCAAATCAAATTCAGCAATATGTTAGGCTACTAGCCTGTCAGTACCAGTTTCACAAGTATGCTGACTAGGCAACCTTATCAGACTTGCCAACCTTACAAATGGCAAATCTTGTGGTTCTCGCAAAAAAACCTGTAAATCACATTTCAAACCCTGGAGATTTTAGTCAGCAAGTCTCATATGTTATAATGAAAAGTCAAATTAAAGCCAGCAGAAACTGGCAAATTTAAGAAAATGTATCACTTTTCTAACAATCATACATGACACATCTGCATTTCCATAATAACTTAATAACCAGCGATGGAAAGCACTGATCTTGGTCTAAAAAAAACTTATCTGGTGTTGCCGCAAACTGGTTTTCACCATGTCATCAGGCATTTTCACTGCGAGACAGTGCCTGAAACCGCTAGACTCACAGTGAAACTTGGCAAGTCTGCCACATTGTCGGTGTGTAAACATAGGCAATGGATCTATGAATGAACCATTTAGCGGACTGTCCACTTCTAAGTTTTAAGAGCCTTTTTTGCTTAGTAGGAGAGATATGTGTGTGAAAGGGGGCGGGGAAGGAGGATGGAGGGGGGAGGAGGATGGGTTGGGAGAGAAAGGAGGGGATGAAGGGCCCTAGAGGTAAATTTACTGTGTGAAAAGGTGAAAGTCAATTGCATCTTCAAATAGTGGGGAATGGAGGGGGGAAGAGGTAGGAAATACTCCACATGTCCTCCCAGGGATTTCATCCTTTGAATTTGCTCCATGGTATTTGGGTGAAGGTACACAGACAAATCAAGGGTAAAATGTTTCCCTACATATCACATAGGGAAAGTATTAAGTAAAAGCTTATAAAGTACATGACATTTGCTCCAAGTCCTTGCAGTGTTTGCAGCCCTGTCGCTATCATGCCTTTCTGATTAAGAAATTGTATCACAGAATAAAAAATTTGAACACAATTCCCATGCTGCCACATAGATTCAGCATGATGAATATTCATTTTATTGATTCTTACCTGTTACAGATGAACCTCACCAGGCAACAGTGGAGTAAACAATTTAGTTGCATCACCCATACCAAAGACACGGAGATAGTGGTGACTCTATCAGTTCTCTGCTGTTGTATACCAGTGGTATTCTATTTGGTAGCAATGGTCATCACTAAAAAGCAGGTCATCAAAAGTAAGTCTACATTTGGTGATTCTCAAGCTCTCAGGACTGCATGCAGCCCCTTAGCCCATAAACTGACCCCTGGATCCCATGCCCTTTGGAGAAGCCCTGTGTGCTTTGGTGACCCCTTCAGTGGAGTTGTGCTATTCCACCTTGTTGCTCCTCCTCCCAGACAGAAGTCCTGAAAATAGGACCCTACACTTATGTACTCGTGAACACCATTTCTCAAAATTCTTGAGCTGACCCTGAAGTTAATCCCTTCCCTTACTCTTTCCATGGCTAGACTGGCCCCATTTTGGTGTCTGCAGTCTTTTGAATGGGGCCCTTGACCTCAGGTCCTACCTCTATATTTGGCCCTTACAGTACCCTCAAATTATTGAAGGATTTCTGGTCTAAAGCAGTGTACCACACCCTGAACGTAGGAACTTTTAAAGACTCTTCCCAGAGTTGACAAATTTTAAGTTAAAGGGGATATGGCATCCCCCAAAACAGAGAGTTGCCTCAAGAAATTTCAACTCATTGCAGGCTACTGTGGCTCTGGCTAAGAGGTGTAATAAGACAGGAAGTTCGGTTTGAATTGGAGGAGGAGTTAGAAGTTAACTGGTAGGGAGAATTGTTACTGTCTGGGCTGAGATTAGATTGCCTTTAAGCCAAAATGTGATCACTATCTTACTGTTATAGGGCAAACATATTTAGGAATATTCCCAGAGTTCCAAATACAGTTGATAACTGCACTTTGACTGACATTCATTCAAACAATGCTGTTTCACTCTGGTTGGTCAGCAGTGAATTGTACAGTCAGTTATGTTCCCAGTTTAGCTCACACACACTGTGTTTGACAATATTGCCTCTTCAAGCAATTTATTAACTCAGTGCAGGCTATACTCTGGCTCAGGCTAAGAGGTGTAATAAGACAGGAAGATTCGGTTTGTATTGGAGGAGGAGCTAGAAGTTAACTGGTAGGGAGAATTGTAACTGTCTGGGCTGAGATTAGAGTGGCTTTCAGGTATAACATGCCAAATAAAAATTCGTTGACAATGACCTCACCCTGTGTAAAGGCAGTAATTTCATAGAAAAGGAGTTGAGTTGTGAAACATGTACATTTTGATATCCCACCACACTTATAGTACTCACTGACCTAAAGGAGCATATGACTGTTTGACCACAGATACATGTAAGAGCAGCATTCTGAAGAATGGTTGGAAAATATGCTGTGTTTTCCTGGAAAAGTAGGGAGAGAATGTAAAAATGACCAAAATAACACTGCTATTTGGCATCAGGGAAGAAATTTTGCAAGCCAAGATCCTTCAAAGCACTTATAAAATTCAGTGTTTTTAGCGTTTAAACCTCTAATCTGGTGGTACCCATACCCCTCATGTTAATATTTGACTGAGGTAAGGTTATCAAAGCTCTAAGTGGTGTATCGATGGTTATTTTGCATGGTCTAGCTTTAAAGACTCTCTAATCTCACCTCAGACAGTGACAATCCCCCTACTAAGTAACTTTTGGCCCCTCCTCCACTTTAAACCAAACCTCCGGTCTAGCACATCTCTAAGATGGAGCCACAATAGCCTGCACTGAGTTTTAATTGGAAGCAGCATAGTGTTACACAAGTGTGTGTGAGCTTAATTGTGAACACAACTGACTGTAAAAGTCATTGTCGAGTTGTTGACCAACCATAGTGGGGCTAATATTGTTTGAATGCATGTCAATTGAAGTGCAGTAATCAACTGTATGTATTTAGAACTCTAGGGTTATTCCTAAATATGATTGGGCAGGATATTGCTATCAACTTTCTGGTTTGGGGAGATGCCATATCCCCTTGAGTAGAGAGACAGCTTTTGAAAGCAGACGATACTTCTGTAGCAGTTTTGGCACAAACTTGAGTTGTAGTGTTGTAGTGTTGTAGTGTTTGTTTGTCCAGCAAGCAGGACCCCTTGCTTTTGTCCAGAAGGGAACATTGAATGCCCATAGTCACCCTCTATTATAGTGCTTTATTTTCCCATCATAAAGTTAATACATTCTTCTTATTTTTTGCTTTTGTAGGACCTTATACAGCAGCAGTACCCTCCGGTGAAGTTGACAGCAGCGTCAGTCAATTTGGAACAAATGTGAGATAGTCAGAACCAACAACGTATCTGGTACCAGCCTCAATAAATTGTGAATTTGTGTTATAAAGTGGAAACCAAAGAGGGAGGACATCTCTCCCAACTTTTGGCCATAAGAATACTGAAAACAAGAATTGTTTAACAGTTTTTAAGCACTGTCCCACAAAATCAGATTTTCCCACATGCACCACCACCAACTCCCATGCATTGGGTACGAGACACATGAATGAAGAGTTGATCTTTCACCTTGATATAACTCGCAAAAAGCAAAAATTCAGGGGTGGCATGGGGGGAGGGTGACCAGGGGGAAGTGACCCCCTGTCGGGATAGGCTGGTCCATCCATCTGGAAAATTTTCCAGTTTCATCTAGGAGCTTAATCTCTACGCTATAATAAGTAATCGCAGTAATCATCAGTGGCCCCAAGGACCTGCTTGATTCTTCAATGAAGACCCCAAAGTTTCTTGAAAAAACCCAAATTTTTCTTTTCTCCAATAGAACTCCCAAATTTTGGTAAAAAAACAGCCAAAAGTTTTACATTTATCATCTTTTTGGCAACTCATCGTCTTTGTCAGGACTTTGCGAGCCAGCCCACACTCCTGCTGTCAGGCAAATCATAGCACCACCCCTGCAGCAATTGAGAAAATGGACATGAACAGGGTGATAGTCAGAACTGAAGCAATTAAGATGCTGAGGATGTTCAATGGAATTCAGAAGGTCGATCAGCCAATCTATGGTTATGTCAGCTCTGTCTGTACACTCACTCCTCCCTGTACAATTTGCTGCAATCTGCCTTATTATCAGCTTCTTTGGACTGCAGAAGCATCCATTAAGCAGAATGTCACAGCCTGGGAACACTGTTTACTTCAGTAGGGTTTTCAAGGGGGTACAGGTATGCCCCAGATTTCCTCCCCCTGCCCTCTTCCTCATGTAAGACTATCTCATGTGGAAATTTTGGGTGTTGTAAATAAGAATGCTCAATCTCACTTGCTATGAGTAGATTTGGACATGATACCAAGTGCTGCTTCTTTGAAGTTTCTCAATTGACCAGAATTACTCAAGTATTCCAATGACACAATTCTGAAAGAACAAATTGACCATCTTCAGGCTCAGTTCTATGTTCCAAACCATTAATATTGTGATTTTCAAGTTTTTGAACCCAATTGCTCTTAAAGAGTACTAACAAGCTTTACAAGATTTCATGATGCCAATGAAATTGTGGTCTATTTCTTAATAGATTGGGAGCCGTGTTAAGGCCTAAAAGCAAATGTAACTCACTGTCAAAAAGCATGACGTTCCAGTGCACAACACCCTCTTCCTCTAAAATTAGTGACATAGTGATGGCTATGAGAATTTCTTTAAATGAAATTGCAAATATCTAGGAACTTCCAAGGAGAGAACCACTTTGCTGGTAGTCAGATAAGTTACTGAAGGTGGGGGTAGGGGACAATTTTTTCAGGTGGGCAAGGCCTACTGAAATGCATTGAGGCAGTGGTAATTTTTTGTCTTCTAGGGAGCAAAAATCTTTCAAGGGGCAACTTTGCCCCGTCCCCTTGGCTATGGCCTTGTCAGAGTCACTTCATCTTGCACATTTGAGCTTTCCCTTGTGAGAACACCGTGCCCACAGTGTTCTGTACTTGAAATTGGCCTGTATGCCACTAGTTCAATTGTCTGCAAGCAGAGTGTGGTAATTGACACTCAGTTGCAGGAAAAAAGCATTTAATGGTCTTACCTTTGTTTGCACAAGTGTGAAAAGGATTAGGTAGTCCTACCAAACATAACACAACTTAAGAACTAAGTGTTACAATTCTTCTCTTACTTCTATTGCAAGGATCTTCCACAATGTGTCAGAGCATAAAGGTGGCATTTTTAAAGTAAGCAAAAAAGGGTTGTTTTGCATAAAGAACTGTCACAAAATGGTTGTCCTAAAGATTTAAGAAAGCCACTCATAAATGAGGATACCCAGGTATACTGTGTCAGTTTGGGGTGACTGCATTTTGCCTTCAAGTTTGAAAACATGAGATTTCAAGATGTTCCTAACTTTCAATGCAGTTTACTGAGCAAGTTCTCTGAACGACCATTCCTGGCAACCTTAAGAGGCATCTTTGGCAAAAATTTCTGTAATTATTTCCCCACTTGCAATCAAAATCTTACTCAACTTTGGCAGCCCATTTTGCAAACAGCCAGAAAAATTGCTGTATAATGCTGTCAAAACTCTTTTTAAATGCTGTCAGTGCAGCTAAAAATTTCTCGTTTTGTGCGTATGTTTCAAAACATTACTTCCTGTATTTTCTGTAAATTTGGGATTTCAGTTGTCACCATTTCTGCATGAAATGGATTTAAGACAGTTTATTTGGTGCAATATATATACATATTTTTTTTTTTTGGTTTTTTTTTTTGTCGTTTCTGACTTAAAAATTTTTTAGTTGTGTATTAAAGAGCAGGGACAGTTTATGAGACTGTGATATTGTTGCAATATGCAGAAAGAATGGCCATAGAAGAATTTATACAATAATGTAATTAACATGCAAATAAAGGTGTGAACTTTGTGATGTTGCTCTCAGTAGTTCAAGAATTAAAATGAGGATTAGCAGAATGTGTAGTGTTGCTGCAGTATGTGTACAAGACCAATACAAGAAAGCATCTTGTCTCGTTGATTTTATTTTACAAAGGATAAATATTTTCATTGCAAAATCAGAAAGATGTGTGTAGTGTTCCAATAGTGGAATAAAGTAGCTGTAGGAAAAGACAGTTCTCATCACCTGCAAGTTTTAATTTCTTCAAATGACATTTTCTTAAGCCTTCCAAACTTGTGAACTATTTGTAGCAACTCACAAAATGTGGCATAGTTCTCCAAGGCCAATAGATCTGTTGGGAAATGCTTTCATGCAATGCATCATGGGATGGGTCAAAGGTGAAGTGAACCACTCACCTTCACAGCAGTTGTCGACTATGTACACCCCTCTTTTGGATGTACGCATCATTAGTATTTTAATACAAGCACAATGTAGTGAGGGCATCATACACACCCGCCGGGCGGGCAAGTATATCACACGCATGTGCAAACTGGCGAAAAAGTTGTCAAGGTACAGCTGACCTTGTGACCCAGCCAGAACTTCCGAATTACCTAACTCACTTTTTCTTTACTGCAAGAGATATTGCAATCTTGTGCCAGTCCTTCCCAAACAATTTACTGTAGACCTTGTTGTAATTTGAAAATCCACCATGGCTTGTAAATCCACATTTAAGCCATGTTGCTGTATACTGGTGTGTTTGCATGTTATGTAGCAACCTGAGAATGACTCCTGCAAATTTGTTCTGTAGCTGAGGTTTGAATTTGTGTCAGATGAATGTGACCAATCACAATTTTAAGTGATGTTGTGGTAAAAGAATTTTTGAGACCATGAAAATTTGCCTTTAATTGAAATACAACAATCAGAGTCAGTACTAGATATTATGTTCATCTTTAAAAACAAATGAGGAAAAAAGAAAATATTTTTTAAAGCAATAAGCTCCATTTATTTGTATAGCAAGGATAAAATATTGTTTTATAATATGTACAGCTTAGAGATTAATATTTTACATTCTATTATTTCACCATTGCAAATACACTGAAAAAAGATGTGGTTGTTATGATATGCTTTCTTTCCTTCCATGACTGAATAATGACAGTAAAGTTTAAGAAAAACAAATTATGTGCTACAGGTAGAAAATCAAAACTTAGGATATTGGCACCGTTTTAATTTCGAGATTTGTATCACTTTCCAAAATTTATCACCACATTTTTTCAAAATCATTTCAAAATAGGTGTACACAGTTAAAATAGGGAACTTATTTACATATCATATGACAAACTGACAAACACAACTTCCAAGGGGAGAAGTGCACCAAGACTTTGTTGGGATGGTGGAGGGTCTCTGCAGGTTGTCATGGTTACTTGGCACACAGAATACAAAGATTATTTCACCTATAGATACAAGATGGCCAAACATGGCACCTCAGAGGCCTTGTTATGTCCAGAGGGAAACAGCTCCCCCTATCCCTGTTAGAAATACAGCTCTTAATTTTATTTTAAGTGATTTTAAAATTTTGATATCACTTGAGAGTGGAGGATACAGCCTTGGTTTCTCCACTGGTGTGCCACTGTTTAAGAATGTAGAATTAAAAGTTACACCAAGACTGTTAACAATTATGTAGAGCAGCACAACAATGAAATCTGTCATATGATCTGAAAAGAGAAAACACTATAATACTCAACACAAGAACAATGATTTCACCAAATCCTTTGATAAAGTTCATCATCAGTGGGGATGGGTCAAACTGTGCAGCAAAGCATAGCATTAAACCTTTCTTCTTGGCACTAATTCAAAATCTTGAATTCAGTCTGGCACTTTCTCCATCTGGTACAGGCATATCTCTTAGACCTCTCCCCCAGGAATCACATGGCAATCAACATACCTGGGACCCAGAAATCCTGAGCACACCCCTCCTTTATTTGTTCTGTGTTTGCTAAAGCCATAATCAACCAAAGCTCTTTTGTTTTCCAAGTGTCCCAAATAATATGCTACTAACATATACCTAGGTTATAGCTAGCCCAACAACATACTTCCTTCTATATTTTCAGGTTTACATTTCATTACCCATATAAAACCCTTTGTTACAGTTGCTTAACCCTGAGAAGTCATGTGCTCATCAATAGTAAAGAACCTATGCCATTAATATTTTGGGCCAGATTCATAAGAAGTTGTGCAAGTCAGATTTTGGAAGCATCTCTTGCTCTAGCTGGTATTAATGTAAGGTAAATGGGATAAACTTTGTGCGTAACTTATTATGTAAGACACCCTGCCACACATTAAAAGAGATGAACACCTTGGTTGTAATATCAGAAATTTGTCATGCATACCATGTGATACCATTGATCACAAGTCCACTGCCTCAAAAACCCTTGACACAACTAGTTTATTATAATGCAAAACAGGTCTTGATTCTTCAGAAAAGATGACTGGGTGGCTGCATTTCATGCAGTTCAATAACA
>WURT03585394.1:0-20685 GCA_009936505.3 Holothuria glaberrima
TTCATGCAAACCTGGGAAATGAGATTCAAGAATATTATGACAAAGTGTCCCAACAGTTTTGTCCAAGATTGTAGTTACGTAATGAATGTTGGTTCTTTATTGAATGCCCGGAAAATACAATGGCTACTTTCGTTACAGTTTTTTAGTTGCCTCCCCCACCCCCCACCAGGATGTTGTCGGTAATTGCTTTTTTATTTTAGTTCATTAAAAAATAGTCACATTAACTTTTCGAAAATATGTTTTTGTTAAACAAACGGCCGGGGTTAAACTTTTCAAACAATGTAGAGAGCACCTTTCGGCATCTTGTAAACCGTTATCATTACTCTAACGATTTCGAAGGCAACATAAGAAATTTTTTGCATGCAAAACAGACAAACGAAGGCTTCACCTACCATAGCATTTCAAAACGTAAAGACTAGAGTCCCAGTTTCCATTATCATTACACCAATAGGTTGATCCAGAGGATGATATCCTGTAGAATGTCTTCTCGCACTTACACGATGATGCGGAAGACCAGTGGCCATAACAAGGAGGTTCTGTTGGATCGAACGTTGCAAACTCGCACTGTATAAAAGGGTCACGCATTGCCTCGTTCAAGAAGCACTGGACTGTGCCATTACAACCTGAGAAAAGAATTTCATTAAGACATGTTTATTTAAAGATTCCGAAAACATATAACACAATGGAACCTACTGGTTTTTATTTATTTATTTATTTTTTTTTGCCATCTCGCGACAGTTTTTGGTTTAAAAATGATACGTGATAAATATTGATGTCACGATGTGTGACGTAATATGCTACAGTAATTGGACTTAGTTCTGTAAGGCTATAGTTGCCCATAAGTCAAGTATCATCTTCAGAGGTTTACAGATATTTATTTTATGTATCTGCTGCAGAACTGAAAGTGCATAAATTAGCAATGATAAAAATGATTTTGTAAGTCTATACGATATAGAGAGGGTTCTGCATTGGAGCAAGAGGCATGTGTGAAATGTTTGGTACAGATGTACATTAAATGAATTGCGAATATTCATGGAGCCTCGACTTTATATATTAATGACAAGGAGGTACTTGGGTGAATTTAAACGCTTTATTAACGCTTTTATTTGTGTTACTGTTGTATAAGTGTTCTTAGACTATTTCCTCCTAGTCTCAAGAGTAATTTGAAATTTACTTTGCAATAGCTTGCAACTGAATTAACGTACTTTGATAAAAAAATACACATCCTTTTGTAATCGCGGGCAGAGGCTATCAATGTAGCTCGAGAAGTATACACCGAAAAATCTCATGTTGACTATAAGTAGATAAAAAAGAAATTAATGGAATCACAACCTACCCTCAGTTGGTTTGGAGCCAGTAGTAGTTTCCTCCACTGTCGCTGTAATGGTAGACATCTGCGCATTAGAAGACTTCAACTTTTCTGTCATATGATAGAGAATGATGACTTGTAAATACACATGAACTGTAGACCTGGATTACATACCCAAATAAAGGTTTCACTTGTTCCTTACATTTGTAGCTGGCCAGTCTGCTAGGTCAATCATTCTTGCCCTCGATACGTGTCAAGTTATCTCATTTTCATAAAAAGTTAACTTTTCATTAGAGTAAAAACTACAATCAGAAATCTGCTTCTTGTATCTAAATTGAACCAATTCTAGCTTTAAAAACCAGTTAATTTCCGGTAACGAAAAATATCCTAGTAAAGCCTTACAATTAACGCAGTGTATAGTTACTTGTCAAAAAGTATACATCGGTGCACTGTATTAGTGTTTTCATCATACAATTTACTGAGCTAAGTGAAAAATTCTCAATTTTGTTTTACACGTAGTTTTTAACTTGCAAGGAAATTATACTTGATGCATCTTGTTGCACTTAAAAAGCTATGTGTAACAGTGCTCTTCTTGAAAAGAAAATACATAAACGCGTAGACAATGTTGAAATAATCAATGATGATGGAGTGAGGTGTCGGTAGGAATTTAAGTTCAAGTGTAGAATAAATATGCTTCTAATCTCTTCTATTTAACTTTCGATTCATTGTTAAACCGATGGATTTTTCTGAGCGTACGATTATCTTTTTCTCTTCCTTATAGGCACATAGTTTTTCATAAGGTAAACAAGTATCTAGGCAAATCTACAGTTTATTTTACGAGAGAGCTATTTATCGTTTACTGTATGTACTACATGTTGATAAAAAAATCAAGCGAGTAAATGCTGTCCTTAGCAAGTACTCCATCTTGACATTAGCACGATAAAAAAATGTCTACAGCAAAAGATGAGATCAAAGTTCACACATATCTGTTAACATTATGCTTTTTACTACATCCGTGGATCGTAAATATGCTAGTTCTGAGGAATTGCATATTACTACGAGTAAAATAGGGAACATCACATCACTTTACACTGCATTCTACTACCTCTAGCCATCCGTTATTGAGAATCCTGCATTCTGATTGGTTAAACATTGACCTGTTATTCTGCAACACACAGTCAGTAAACGTAAAGACTGATAAAAATGAAGTTTTTCACACGTTTTCGGTGGTAGAATAGGAATAAACCACATTTGTCGAACTATTATTGTCGCATAAACCGTCTCGACTCCAAATTTGGCCGTTATTTTGTCAAATTTGGAGTCTCGACGGTTTATTCACCAATAATAGTTCGCCAAATGCGATCTATTCCTTAAATATCAGGCTGCTTTCTTTAACATTTGAATTTGGTGGTCAAGTAAACTTTCTTGCCGTTTTAATTACGATCATTGTCAGTATGTTACATCATACCTTTGTCGAGGATTTTTTAAGTCGAAATAATGAAATGTTTGATGTATGTTGTTATAACAGTTCTAAGATTTCTTTTCTAAGGTAAAACGTTTAACACGTAGCAGCAGTGATCTTCGATGAAAGGTGCTATCTTACTCAGAGAGCTTTGCTTGTAACTGCCTTGCATAAATTGTAGACCCTTTCTTCCTACCTTGTAAGTGAGTGTAATCTGCCTAGATCTTTATGAGCTACCCTTAAGGTCCAAACAGGAATGGTTTTCTTTCTAATAGAGATGGTGCAGTTCAGGTTACACTAAACGAATTGTTGAAGCTTGACTGATGTAAGTGTTCAAGAGAACAACATTTATTACCAAGTTTTCTTGGCAATTTTTTCACAATTTACGTACCATGTGACCGTTTAGCTTATGTGGGTTACCAAAAATTCAAACTGTCCACTTATCCTTTAGTTTGACGGTTAATTGTTTAAGAAATTTTAATGATTAAGAATTCCAAATCTTACTTCATTCCCTGGTTTTGGCAAATTTTAAAATAAAGTTATTATGGGCACAGTACTGGGACAACATAAGCCACATGTGACTGGTAAGACACTGCTCATCCAATGCAAGTGGGTAATTCCAGTTTTTCCAGTTTAGAGAAGACGAAAATGAAAAAAAAATGATCGAATTTATCTATTTAACAACATTTTATCATAACTCATTCGCAAACCTTTCATATTGCTAGCATATTTTCTGACCCTCTGCAACGCCAGTGATGTGGTTAGTATCAACACAATCTCAAACGTATTCGCATTACTTGGTTTTTAATGACTTTGAAATAAGGCAGATTGTGATTGTTCTTGCACACATGCATCATACAGAGGTTCACAACATTACAAGAAGCAGGGGAATTTTTCTACTTTTCCCTACTTTTTGCAGGGACCAACCTACTACTGGGGGAGTCACACTTCTTAAAAAAGTAAAAGCTTCAGGATTTTGAGAGCTATCCTCAACCGGCAATCACCTTCTTGGCAAACTAGGTTTCTTTGAAAATTCAAATTGTCTTCGTGCAAAGTTAAGCTACATACAACTTTTGGTATAGAAAGGATTTGCTGTATATACAGATAAGTATAAATAAGTATAAATATCTCATACAACTATTTATTTTCATCTGTTGAAAACATTATTCCTCTTCAAGCGCACACCTCTTACTTGTACATAGTGCATTTAATACATTTTGAAAGCGGAGACGTATTATCATCCTACCCACCGTTCGTTTACTTAACCCCATCTTAGTCTCCAATTTCAAGTTGATAATCTAAATTCTCATTGCTCACACTATTGTCCCTACCTTGTGACTACCCTAGAGTTTCGGAGGCTTCGCCCCTGGATTCCACTGAGGTATTTCCCAAGAAACAATTTTAAAGCTCACCGTCATAGGTCCAATAGATCCGACGACTTCCTCAGTATTTCCTTGCGAAGGTGATAAATGATCAGGATTTCCGTTTATTTGCGGAAATGTTCTACCAGTGTCTTTTTTAAGTATAACATACGGTATATCAAAGTCTCTAGAAGTATGACATACCGCTCTAAGGTACTCCTTAGTACTCCTAAACTCAAGGTACTCCTTAGTAAATACTTACCAACACATAATAGGCAGGCTAAAATTAGAAGTGACCAACGCCTCCACTTATACCGATAAGAACAAAAGAGTCCATTTTTGATAGGATTTCTTTCTGCAGAATGACCACCCATATCGTTAGATTTATACGCCAGCTCTGCAGTACCTTTGTTCCACCACTTGCTTCGCACGCATGCAATATCAAAGTTTCAGGGTCCTGTTGGTACTGTTCGATGTGTAGTATAAGTAATGTTTACCCAGTAACTGTTATTGAAGAACCTAATAAAGTTTATGACTCTGTAATAATGTAGAGACCGATGAATCTCAGTATATGACTCTTTTATGAACACGCTGGGGATATTTTTAATTAAGGCTTTGGGAACTGCGAAAAGTCTTAATGGTTAAATACATTTAATGTTCTAAGTTTTTTTTTTACTTATGAAGCACCAGAGTCGAATAAAAAATATCAGCTTAAGTGAAAATGGTAAAAACACCAGAGATTTGTGACGGAACACCTAGTACTTTTACTGTCCGAAAATAGCCACCTATTCATGATTAAAATTCATTGCATACAGTGTTCTATCTCGAATCATTTTCAATATGCATGAAAACATTCCCTCTAATCGCAAATTTATTGATTGCATATCTCCATGCCAATATCGATACCCTCGGCCCTTCTTTATAACTAACAAGGTACAAAACAGTACACGTATGATAGCTTCATATTGAGGTAAGTGCCACCTGGAATGTTCTTTAACGCTACTATGCTTTTCGAATCAGCAGTATTTGTATGAATGGAAACACATATCGTCGGGTGGGTCAGGAAATTTTGCTGGGGTTTATGCAATTGTAGCCAGCGTTGTAATATACAGATTTAAGGGAAGTAGGGCAAAGTTAAATGACTTCAATTATACATGCAACTGTTTTAGTGTAATAAGGGACCCCTCCAGTTATCATTCTATAAGAAGGTTATTTTTCGTGATAGGCAGATTTTACGTATCACAGGAATACTGAGATTGAAGGAGATCACGAGGTCAAGAAATTTGGTCTTTGACCCAGATTTAAGGTACGGTTTTTAGATCAAATTTCATTGTGTCCAGAAAATAATTAATCTGTCCTCTTTTTGACCTGAAACAGATCTTGTTTCAATTTAATTCCACTGACGGTTCTAGGATTTTCAAGAAATTTTGATAACTGATGAACAAGTAATCAAAGAGTGGCAAACAAATGATTTGTACAGTTTGGAATTTGCGAAATCTGAAATAACAGGTGATGATCAATGTATGCAGTGCATCAACGTAATTTTGATAGTACGAAGCAATTTACTCTTACCTTCTTTAAATAATGACAAATATTTATGTATGAACAATCAATACTCTTGAGTCTTTATGATACCTTATAAGGCTCACAGCAATACAGTCAAATGTGCACATATGAGACACTTGGAAATCTCCCTTACACCAAATGCATGGTACATGATGTGAACGACCATGATTTTGGAATTTCAGCTGGGAGGTTTTGGCTGATCACAACTATAAAAGTGTCTGCACTTTTAAATGATTTTTCAACGCTTACGGTTTATTCATTGTTCACCCTTATCTTAAAAAGTGTTGAGCAAAAGAGTCTTATACGTAGGATAGATGAGAGTACATTAGGCAAGCCGGATACTCGTTTGTTCATTTCTTCTGGTCAATATCATACCAGTTCAAGCGGGCATTTTGTTGCAAAGAGACTCTACATTATGTATCAACTCCATCAATTAATAATACAGAGAGCCTCTGGTACGTTCTATGAGTCTCCTTAATCATGGACGATGGCGTAGAATACTTGCTACTTCCAGAAAAGCATGTTGTATCCCCTTATTTTCAAGCAGACCGGTGCAGTTAAAGGAACAGCGAATTACGCTAGAGTGTAACACTAATGCGGCATTTGACATTAGCCTGGAAGACTTGAGAAAACGGTAAACCTCGGGCAAATCTAGTGTAGCGATAAGGAGGACCCCAAAAGCTTTGAAACCCGAAGAAAGTTAAAAAATGACCGAAAATATAAGTCCTGGACAGGGAAGGGGTGAAGAAATCGACAGCCGGAAAACAGACCAAGGGACCAGTACGACGACAGCCCAGCAAGACATGCATAAGATAAAATCAGTGTTTACAGCAGTTACACAATTCTGCAGTTAATGATATCAATTTAAGACGCTATAGTATGTATTGTTTCTCTCCTGTCAATACCGTAAAAGGCACGTTGTATTTCCTTCATTCTCAGGCACGTTGTATTTCCTTCATTCTCAGTGGTATGTGCCGTACTAGGTTGACGCTGTACTACTCACGAGGCTGTAAAACCCCTTGGCCTACACAGGCACCATTAAGGATTCGGAAAATTGGTTAGCCTCCTGCCAGTTCTTAACGGGGTATGGGACACCTCAAAAGCTTTTAATGGACATTGACCCTTTTACTTTGTGCCCGATGAAGAAATAGTGTGACTATTTTTTATTTGTCCTAACGATACCCTTTTCTCATGGAGTTGAGTCCCCAGGTTTCCCTGAACTGGAATGTGTATTTGCAGGCCCGTACAGTATAAGAGATTGGAAACGTGTGTACATCTTTTCATCTGTATCAGTTCTAGTTCTTGCATAGGGCAGGAAAAGTCTTCATTTGCAGTATAGCATCTATGCTTCTAACAGGGCCTACAATTTTGGAATGCTGGAGACGTGAAAAGACAGAATAAAGAATGTCGTATCTCCAATTTTGAAAACCATTCTGCCGCTTAATTTTTAAGCATTCCTAAGGATCCAGCAAAGCTTACTAGGGTATCCATCTTCCATATCCTATCCAAACCTGTCTATAAATTAACACTACCCTTGGGAATCTTACCATTGCCAAATTGAACGTTTAAAGTGTTCTTAGGATCTTCTGAGGGTGTTGTTTATATCCAGTTGGTATCCTTACCAAACTCATGCAGATTAGTTCATGTACTGATGTATTAATTTTACTGGCCTTCAGGGGCTCTCAAAGATTCCTGTTTGTGTCTTACTAAGTATGAGAGGGTGATTCTTTTGGTTTGATGCGTAATTTGAGTGGGGCTAAAACTACCCTTCTGGGCTAATCCTGTCCTGGCTGTTCTTGAAACTCATCATCCCATGAAAGCTTGTCTTGATACTTCGCTCGTCTATGAGGGGTTCTTCTCCATGCCAGGTACTCATATCGTTCGAGCAGAGGCGCCTTGTGCTTTGTCCATACCTTGCTTAAGCGATGCTGGAATCTACACAACACCACACCACATCAACCGAAGACTAGACTCTAATCACAATAGAAAGAAACAGCAGAAGATGTTTCAGAAACTTACAATACAGAACAAGTCATACAGGTTCTGTGTTGGGCACAGCTAGGTTGTAGCCTGAGCACGTGCTGGGCCCAAGTGGGTATTTTCCTTCTTGCCCAAGATTTTTAAGGGGAACTGCAACATCCCACGGTCATTCCAAGGGTCTGCATATTATTTCCACAGACATGTTTAGACCGGTGGTATCCTTGTCTGGGCTCAACCTAGACTTCATTTTAGCTTGCGAAAATCCAATAAGTGCTGTCTGCGTCCCGATGCGTCCTTCATTAGACTTTTTTGTCTGTTTGATGCCCTTTCAAGCCGTAAGATGCACAATCTTGAAGGGACCTATTCATATTTTGTCCTTGCCTCCAAAAGGTCATTATGACCCTGTTTGGGTTTCTGACTAGGATCTTCCTGGGAGTTTGTGTGTCACTGTTCGAAACCTCTCTCTGAGGTGCGTGTTTTAATGGGACTGCCTCAGCTTTTCCTCAATCATTCATCCTGTTAGCTTTACGATACCCCTTTAGACATTATTTATGTCTTTTTCAGATCATTTTGAGGATCCCCTTAGCCTGCTAGAAGTTCTGTAAGCCTACCTGAGTATTTTCCATTCATGAGACACTTTTGTGACCTTGTTCACATCTCCATAGGCTTCTACTGGCCTCGTTTGTTTATTTTCTTATCTTGCTTGCTATTCGTTTGTGCAATTGTCACCGAAAATATTCGTGATAGAAAACATAGGTAGGAGCAAGAACATAACGAAAACTCCACATTACTTCTCGAATAAAAAATATATAAGTATAATGCATACACGTCTGTTGCGTCTCACAACCTGACAATATCTTCCAACAATTTTCCGAGGATCTACTGGTGTTCTCTGATTTACCTTAGAATCGTATTTGGACAGTATCTAGGTCTGAGTATTGTACACCTTGAAACAGGCGCTTTCTAGCCCATGACATGTGTGCCTTTCAGTGCATGTTCTCACACAAGCAATTCAGGACTGGTGCCATCTCATAAGGCTATTATCCATAACCCTACCTGAACCTTCATGGGACTCACCATACCATCTTAGGCCTTTTTTAGTCTTCATGACCTGTTCATTCCAGAACAAACCCCTGTGCTTACCTTCTTGTAGTCGCGTTAGGCGCTGCCCTCTCTTTATGCTTATTTTATTATGCAAGGTCTCGTCATACCGAAGACTTTAAAAATGGAACCTACTGTCATTGTGTTTGGTGCTCAGCATAAGCACTGGAGTAGGGAAAACAAGCCAGTGAGCCACAACTGGAAAAAAGGGCCGTGGACAGCCCGATTTAAACCAATTGGTTAGAAACTGAGCCGTAAAACCCCATCTAAGTCACTCGAACGCTAGGGCTCGTCGTAATGGTCACTACATATATGCTTTCTGACAAGGCCTTTTCGCAGATTGTCCAGCTGTAGGATGTCTTATCCTCTTGTTTGCCCAAGGTGTACATTTCGGTCATTTCCTACCTTTATAAAGTTTATAAAAGACTAAATGAGCACTTTCGTGGCCGAATGGATAAAAGCGGTGGTATTTGAAGCGATTAAGCTTGTCAACCGGGGGTTTGGGGTTCGTTCCCCGGTTAGGTCAACGACAGGTGGGTTTTGCATTCAAGAGCAATCTACGGTTTTCCTATCTGAAATTGCTTTTCAAATTCAAAAGAAACCGATTGGATCTTAACTGTTAGGTTGGTTACCTCCCGACGCGAAATTGGTATTCATAAGCCATATAGGCTGTTTCTACATTTCTGGTCCTTGAAGTCGTAAAACAACTCTACTCCAAGGCCCCAAAGGTTTTCCTCTAACCAAATAATGCTTGTCCTTGGATTTCAGATCCATTGGAGTTCCTCCTTATCTTCACCCATACATTGTTTCAAGTCTCCTAAGGCCTTGTCTACGATGATGCCAATTTCGAATTCTTTTGAACCTTTACTGACCTCTTCAGTCAGGTGTTTCAAAAATATGTACATCAACCGAATGACAATTAATCGGCCAATTATTTGAAGTGTTTTTTCTTCTAACGAGTTTCTCTTACCTCTAACCCCCATTTTTTATTTTAGCACCTTAACTTTGGATAAATTACCCGCTGTATTTTCCCACCCTACCCAAAATTTCGTACACACCTGAATTTTTCTGTTCGTGGACGTGTTAAAAAAAATCCTAAAAGTATTTGCAAGTATCCGAGGGATCATATGGTGTCTTACTCAAGTCTATGATTTTATTCAAAGATACGCTAAATTCAACCTAAATGTGGCCAGGTTTGTCTGAAACTTTCGGCAAGACATGCTATTCAGATCAATGACTGATTTCTTTAGACCCATCACAAAGACCCATGCACATAGCACAAGGTAAGTTAATCAACTGTTCGGGTATTTCATTTTCAGTGACTTTATCAGAGGGTACTAATTTAAAACAGTTCTCTATTTTTGTGTTTATTGCTGATAAATTCCCTTACGGGATAAGGGAAGGGCACGGTTAATGGGATGAAGAGGCACAGTATATGGCTGTTCGTTTGTGTGGTAGTTTTCCCAACGCTCTTAAGTGTTATGATCACTTTTCGTATTCTCATTTAGTGCCATTACTAGATGACTCCTATAGATTATCTTAGGGCATCTTCTTTTTCCCAATCAGGATCGTAATTAACCAGACAAGGTACTGACGTGGAACTTACATTTGGGAGGGGGAAGGCGGGCGAGATTTGCTTAATATTTTTAGGTACTAGTATTTCTTTTTCTTCATGTAAAAGCACCCCTTGAAGCACCTCTGTAGACCGTAGGACCTGCTCAAAATCGTTTCGTATTTATTCCAACGATTTGGTAGAAAATATGCGTTGTGATAAGCTTAAACCAAATGAAAAAAATAAAAATGAACGAAAGAAAGCTTTTAAATGTTGTGGTAAAGTTCTTAACGTTTGAAGCATGGGATTAAAACTTTCACTTTGTGAACTCTTCAACGAATTCATATTCATGGATTTATCATTCTAGTTTACTAAGTTGTTGTTCATTCATATATGGCACCAATACTCCAGCGAGACAAAAAAGGACGTTGGCATTCTGTAGGCGTGGGAGGTATGTCGACAAAGTATCTCACGTTCATTCCTAATTTCCATCATTTGATCTTCAATAAATAAACAAGGCAATAGGACTTATTCTTTCCCTTTGTAGACATTCAGCATGCTAGTTTCAACTTTCCTTCATAAAAACGGCTTGTCATATTTGTAATGCTGCTATTAATCTTAAAGGAAAGCTTGGACCAAGTTATAAGCAAATGTACTCAAATTGGTGACAGCATTCGATTACAAGACTATGTCACAGTATTCTTCACTCTGAAGAAAGCAACTTCATCCCTGTCAATCTGGAATATCCGGATAATCACACAGGTGAGATATGTCCCTTCAATGCACCACCAACAAATATTTTTTCTTTCCATTTTAAACACCCAAAGTATATTTCACTGCTTTTATCGAAATGTGACCTCTCTCTGTCTCGTTAAAAGCAAAACGCTCCCTTTCCTTCATCTTTTGAATTTGATGAAAGAAAGTAAATATACAGCAATCAAAATTTACCTTAATTTTGAAACGATATACAATGGATATTTCCGCATAGAAGTGGTGGAAAATCATGGAAACTATTTATCAAGCACATGTCAGTGTTTTGATATGGTTACTTGAATATTCTGCTTACTTGACTATGGATGCCGCATAACTTTGGTTTGTCATGTATCGAAAATGTAACAACTATGTAAAGACATCACGACATAACCAAACACCCAGTCAAAGAAGGTCTGAAAGTATAAAATGGCCTTTTGGTAAGTAGGGTGTATGACGTTCCACTTAATGGGTATAGGCTCTTTTGTCGAAGCTCTTATGGCCAATCATAAGGCTCATTTTGAAGTATCTTGTAGGAAAGACATAGCGTTCAATAGTCTCGTAAAACAATCAAATCAAAAAAATTAAAAATAAAGAAAATGTTAACTTAAGGGACATTGATGAATTTCTAATAAATTAGGGTTTTCAAACCAATGTTAGGCAAAACGCAGAATGTTAAGTGTAATTAAAATAGGCTATAAATTGTTTGATTCACACAATGATTAGGGAAAAAAACCTAATAAGTAATCGTCTCTCTACAATACTGATAGCGAAAAATTATGTACACTGTACGCAAATGACGTCTCAAGAAATAGAAATCGAAGGGCGCCCTCTGTTAAGTAAGCTGTAAATAACTGTAGTGTACGTTGCATTCACTGCTCTTCCTTTAACATGACGTAGGGGTCGATTATCTAGTAGATCGAACTTCAAAATATACGAGCGATAGGTATGGTAGCAACAATTTTGTGAACATTTTACTTCCAAGTAGTTTTATCAGTTCATACAAAAAATCCTGGTGCGTAGAGGGAGGGAGGATTTCTTGCAGAGAGAGCCTATGTGTTTTAAGCGCTATGCCAAACATTAAGTACAACTAAGTTTCTTTAAAATAATCAACTTCTTTAAGAACGACACACACTCAAAGAATTGAATTTAAGATAATCTTGTACACCAATGACGATTACCTAAAAGGTACCCACTAAAAGGGGTAGTTTTTGCGTCATTAGTTATTCCACTTCCGAAAATTTACTCGAAGGAATTTTCTGGGATTCATGTTTAAGTTTTCTCGGTCCTCAATTCTTAATATCCCCACCTTTTGCCAGAATAACCGTTATCCTTCTATTGGCCTATTCAAACTCTCAAGCTCAGTTTCAGCCCAAAGAAGTTCCGGTAACATGCCGTACAGAGGTGTAGAGTCGAATCTTTAAGACTAAACATTCGTTATGAAAGATTCCATTCTTACCATCTGGAAAGTGGATATATTCACTTCTAAATAGACAGACAGACAGACAGACAGACAGACAGAAAGACACACAGACAGACAGAAGCGATGTATGGCCTCCGGAAGGAAAGTATGGTGGAATCTAGATGTTCTAGTGACGGGCACCTGGAGTCGTATACCAGACCTGTTATAGCAAAAGAGGTCATGAAAGGCGTGAGTGGAATCTCATTATACTGGAGAGCTTTTTGCTTAAGGTTTGCTCATACAAGCATTCGAGAGTGGCAAGGGGTGGTCCAATACAACGTTCCGCTGACTTACTTACACGATCCAAGTCGAGCTTATGTTTCTGTGGCATACTGCCGAAGAAACAGATAAAATTGAAGGTGAGTACGCTCTGAAATAACGGACTCATGAAATAACTGAATGATAGTGTTGTCCACCCTACCTTAATTTAATTTCCTGAGGAAGTACAAGCGTTGGGATGCTTTCTTTTTCACCACTTTTGCGTGAGCATTCCAACTAAGTCTGGTATCAATATATGTTCCGAGGTACTTGTAACTTTCCACTCTCTCTACTACTTCCCGTTAAGCATAAGAGGGTTAAGAGCGTGACTACCTCTACGGAAGTCATACACAATTTCTTTCGTTTTACTAATGTTAAGAGTTAGACTATTTTCCATACACCATCTAGCAAATTTTGTTGAGAAGTAGAGAGTGGTTAGGTAGACTGCGTGTGTACTAAGTATGTGACAAAGGTTCCAAAAAAAGTTAATGTCCCTAATATGTCTTGTATACGATCTACCTAGTACCAGTATCTTTACTCCACATTTTCTATCTTTTCTTTCCAATTTAAATGAAATCTGTCTTAAATTTGCATAAGCCGCATTTTCCGACCTACCATCATCAGAAAATTTCTAGTTTGTGTATTCCTTATGATTCTTGTGTTTTGTGACAGTGACAAACAAAGAAGCAAGCGAAAACCACCATATTATTTATATCATCGCCTTGTTCACTTTACTGTTAGTGTTGACTTTGATGGTTAAACTAACTTTATCCAGATATATATCATGTAATTTCTACATTCAAATTTATAGTCATTTAAATAGACCAATAATTGTATCAAGATTAATAATTTTCAATGGGAGACGATACATCATCTTGACTAGAGCCACATTTCTCACTAGGTGTTTAAACTTTTACTAAATTTGGTAAACTTTGCTAATTTATGTTGGTTACGCATTCGATATATCTACTAGTGACGGAAAAGTATATCCAAAATGGTCAAAATTTTATCCCACGTAAGTAGGTTCTTAATTAAGAAAGTTTTACACCAAACTAGGTGGTAAGTTGCATCCATGGCCTAACCTTTGGTAGGGTGGTTCTCCTTTAGCTTAAATGATCCGAGTACCAGTCTCAAAGTGCAACAATGCAAGAAGGCTTAGAGAGGGACATAGCTATGATAGCATAGTTGTTGATTTCTTAGGTCTTATCCAATCGGTCTTATTCAAACAAGTGTTCACACTGTAAACCTTACAAAGAATGTCGTGACCTTTGCAATAAATAACGGCTACCCAAATTAGGTTCAAACTGCATCAATTGAGAAATGGAACTTCGGCAAAAACAGGTGTGACTACTTGGAAATATCTGATAATACAGGTATGAGAATTGTTCATTTTATATGCTTAATAACACTTGGGATATTAGCTGTTACTTCCACTGAAAGAAGAAAATTGTCCCTCGCAGGAGTTTTCCATTCCAATCTACAACTGCCTCCTACTACCTACTTTTGAAATGGTAACATTTCTTCTGGAAAGAGAGGAGGGTTAATGACCTCTAACACTAACTCTAAACTATTTCCAGATTCTCCACATCCATAAACTGCTTGAAGTTGATTTCTGGGCTAGTACGATTATGTAGCTAAAACTGGAAAAAATGAGTATGTGAGCATCATTCAAAATATGCGCCTAATTTTCAAAAGTTAGTCATCTTGTTATTGCTACATTTATATACAGGTAGTTGTTCTTTTACCAAACGAAGGCAATTTTTATACAACAGAAAAATATTCCTGGGCCCTGCAGGTTTAAATTCAGACTCATTGTAGTTTCTTCTTTCAGTTCACTAGGATTTTATTTCGGATATATTGCGAATTTGAACATTTACTAAGCTTTACCAAATATCAGACCAACTGGTGTTTAAAGGTAGTCCTCAGTATAGCAGGCTCATACGGAAAACTATGTTTGAAAGTTTTTCCTTATTCGTTCAATTAAACAATTTCAAACAGCTCTATCTGAGTATCCGAATACATAAATTACCATGCAGATATTGTGTACAACAGTTCTCTCTGAAAAAAAAAAAACCAGGAGGTACAAAACTTCATAGGAGTACCAACGTGAAGGAAAGATTGAAGATTACTCAATAATCATCAGAAAAATAACAAAAAATGGTTTAAAAAGTTAACACTCCGAGTTGAAAAGGTGCGGTTGCCATTACACATTTCATATGGATGTTATCCTATATGAAACGTGCGGGACATATCATAAAACGGTTACACATTCAAATTAAGTTGCAAAGTCACAAAGAAGAAATACTTTGTGAATGTTGATTACTGCTACTGTCTCCCTTGTTCTTATATCCTAGAAGGACTATACCACTAAACCTCGTAGCAGAAGATGACGTCTTTGAATCATTGTTCAATGTATTGCTCGACTTCATTGACATTCGCTCCTTCGTCTTCCTCAGGGAATTCCTTACCTCCGGATTTTTCATGAAGATGAAAATAGATAAAAGAAAACCTTGCAGGGAGATGAAGATACAAAAGAGTACCTCAAACACATAAGTCAACCGGTTGGGTATCAGAGTTAAGAATCCAAAAGTCCAAGACAGCCCCAGAAGAACCCAGAATAAGACAAACTGCTGAATACGGGCAATAATTTCTTTCTTTTTATTATTTCTTGCACTCGTTGAAATTATTGGACGAAAAACAACTTTTCTGATGACCAGGATGAAGATGACGGTATTCAATACCAATAGTAGAAAGATTTCAAGTATTAATCCAAAATAAAGAGGATATCCTGGGTGAAGGAAGCAGCTGTGAAAAGGTAAAAATACAACGTAAATTGTCGAATTTTAATGTTAGTTCTGAAATTTTAGTTTTTTTTTTGTTTTTTTATAATTTTTCATTAAGTGAAGTTGGCCTTACTGTTTGATCTGTTTGGTAGTAATGTCAGTAAAACAGAATTAAGTCGGATTAGAGGTACTATCGATCAACAGAAAAAGCAATTGGGGAGTCCCAGCTATCTTTCAAATCCATCTATTGAAGTCTCTGGTAGTCCAAACTATACGATACCAGCAACCTTCTGTATGATGTGTTCCATGAAATACAAAAGAAGCGAGGAGTTGGTAGGCTAGGTCTCCCTTGCTTCAATACAAACATGTACCTCAACTCCTTCATTCGACGAGCAAAGATGCTTTTTAAGGACCACATACTTCGTTTATATCGATACATTCCTTTTCCTTCGTTGAAGTGATTTTGTTTCTTTGTGTACTGCTGATTGTGCGAGTACTTGATTTCTCTTTTATGTTTTATTTACTACTTACCTTACTTACTCATGTGGCTACACTTAAAGAAAATGAAAGTATGTTCGAAAACTTTCCGTGCAGCTAGCATTGGACAAAGTAAATGTAATAAAGTGCAACAAATACCTGTATAATTTGCCTTTTTAAAAGGAGTAAATCACTTTTATTAATTTCTGACAAGTATGGAAACAAATTTGACAAAAAGTCACTGCAAAGGTATTTTGCTTTTAAAATCATGCTTCCTTTGCTTATCGGGGAATGACCAGAAGCTGCTATATTACGATAATTGCCTGTCTTTGGTACTGCCTCTGCAAGAATTTTTGGAGGCGGTTCATTTCAACAAATTTACCCTAGCAAATGTAGCCGTTACCTGTTTGATCAAAGACCCTGTGCATTCCTGCTGTTTGTAGTCTTGGCTTCAAACGATGACAATTATATCATCTTGAAAATATGTCTTCATTTAAAATTTATTAGAATTAACGCAAAATGCTCAATAGTTTGATTTTGGTGAAGCATGAAATTGTCTTTGTTCTACTTACTAATTGTAAAAATTGTTTTCTCCGGTGAGAAAGAAGACGATCAACGCAATTGCTACAGAAAGCCCTGTGAAGAGATCAATAAAAATGTTTGACAAAATTTCTATGGTTATCAATAGTTCCCATTTTAATTAGCTTCTTTACTGCGCCCTTTTAAGAATTCACACTAGGGCATTTACACCTTGTGCAGTTACTTGACACGGTATTGCTTGAAACTGATTTCTCGGTATGAAAATGCAAATTGCATTCAGCAACTGTAAAGGGTAACTTTGAGAGAACATTTTATTTCGAAATGAGACATGAACTACGAGCTTTACTCTCACATTCTCACTAAAATCTGAAGGAGTCGTACTGAAGTGGTTTACGAAATTCATGATTTTTTGTCACTCTTGTTGAGTTTTACTCACAGCTTGATGGAAAATGTTCGGACTAAGAAATTTTGTACATGTAAAGAAGAGATTAAACGGAATGGATAGGGTAATTTATGATAAAATAATTTATAACATAGTCGTGAGCAGACAATTTTCAACATTAGGTAGCAATCATACGTAATCCCTGATCAAAGATAATAATAGCCTTAAGTTGAAAAAAAATTAAAAAAAAAACATCCAACAGAGCCTGTGTTATCAAGGACCTGGATAAGAATCGTGAATTATAAGCTTTTAAGCCCATCAAAGCTACAAATTTTCAGGGTTGGAGGTGAGTCCATATAACTCGAGTCAAAGCAGATTCCGAGTCCAGAAGGTTCCGAGTCCAAGTCAAGTCCGAGTCCAAAACTCTTCGAGTCCAAGCCGAGTCCGAGTCCACCAGGACCGAGTCCGATCCGAGTCCGAGTCCAACTGCATTGTCAAACGGGTTCTTTCGACGGAATTTCGGAAAGGTTGCATGACCGGGGGGGGGGGAGCTCACAACCTTCAGCCAGTTAACATTCCCATATGGGATCACTAAGAGGAATCATATGGGCCAGCATACTGTATGGGGCCCATATGATTTTGCACGTAAGATTCACAAGGGACCGATATGGGCCAGCCATACGACCCATGTGGAGCCCATGTGGGCAAATCATATGTGGCTAAAATATAGGTAAAGTGCAAATATCCCACACGCATGTGGACTGTCCCATATGGGCCACTTATGAATCTTGGGTGCAAAATTTAATGAATCTCATATTGGTTCACCCATGTGGGGCCCATATAGGTTTGCTACCTGGGTAGATGACTAGCTGAGACCTGTATGCCTAAAATTGTTCCACACAATAGTGTCTATTGAGAATGAAACTGCATATGTACACAATCTGTGTTGTTGCCTACAAGGTGCCAATGGGGAGGGGGAAGCTAGCCTATGTTAATTTTATACATGGAAGGTGAGGTGACTGAAATAGGTACAAACAGGCATGCAGGACAGGGGAATTAAATACACAACAAGTATACTGGAAAAATACAAGCATAGAAACTGAGGGATTTCAAGAAATGTGTAACTAATTTTGCCCATGTAGTCTGGGGTATTAGAATGTCACCAATTTATTTTAAGCTGTTCCATAAAAGGACAAAGGTTCCCCTTTGCAACCCAAAATGGTTACATATAGTCCAAATGCTACTCAAAAATCTGCTCTTTTGAGTATTAACATTTATAGCCACATTATAAAATATGTACCTTTGCTTTGCTCCTACAATTGTTCCTAAACTCTTACAACTAAACATACAAAATAAAAGAACACATGATAATGTGCACTGCAGCTTCTGCATTGGAGAAAGAAGAAATTGTGAGTAACAGTATTGTAATAGTGATGGTATTGAACAATTGAAATCCACCAGTTAAAGCAGTGTAAAATGGTCTTAAAAAGAGATCCTGTTATGAGTACAGAACAGCCTTGCAAAGATTAATGGGAAAAGTGAATCTTAGTTTAGCTATTTACATGTTTTTCCTTAATAGTTCACCTATAGCATCAGCTCTCAGGTATTTTTAGCAAAGGGCCACTTTTAGTTCTACTTATACATACTGTAAATTAATTGTAGTAGCCAGGACTTCAGTTAAAAAGCTTGTTAGATTTTTGAAATTTTGGGGATCCTCAAATCTGCTGCGAACCATTTTTGTGCACATGCACCGCAGCAGAGATGTGAGAACCAAATAGGACCTACAGGATACATGTAGATACCGATACTTAAAGCTAGTTGTCACAAGCTAACAACATACCTGGCTATTTATTTAGTATAATGGTCAGGAAGCTGTCCTCAGTTTTTAATGACTTTGTATGCATTACGTTTGTTTAAGTAGGGTCAGATCTGAGACTGGCAGACTTTGAGTCCAAACTCTGTGATTTGGACTATATCACAAAGGCCTGTATACTCACCGAGTTCATCCCAAGCCAACCTCCACTTATACATTCACATCAACGAACATATAGCACAATAGTACCTTGAAATATATTAATTTAAATTCAAGTTCTAAAGAAGTGCATGTAGATAACTATAGTCCTGCAACAGATGACTAAATGACCAATCTGTAAATAAACTTACTCTACCGTAAACACTTCATTTAGACAGATAAGCAGCAACCGACTGACCCATACTGCTAGACAGTTCATTTACATCTGATCAGAGTGACTAATGAAAGCAAGAAGTCCCTTTGTAGCAGTTACTGGGCCTTTGTTGACTATATACTGGATTAGTTTACAAAGAAGATTACTTTAGCTTTGTTTTTAATTTGGTAAACACACAGATAGCAACAATTGTCCCCTCCTCATAGTCCATGATAACTTCGCGGTTTGAATAGGACATTTTTAGGAGATTCAAGCTCACTTATAAAGTACTGCTATGGGTAAGGCACAGACCTGTTCATTGTTTGCAGCATGCAAGGTGGGTAATAATCAATAAGCATCAGACCTACTGTTAAATCAATGAATGGAACTAGTAGGTTCAAGGCATGGGTTCTATTCTCTTTGGATCTCCTAGTAGTTGAAAATTTGTGTAATCCTCCTCTTAATCTTTCACTTCTTTCAGACTCAACAAAGCTAACTGCTTTGTTGCAAACTGATTAACTGGCTTTGATTGGAGTAATAGATAGTACAGGTTGTGCAACACATTCATGGTTCACACAAAACAGCGCTACAAAATCTATTTGTGCAAGTTTGCAACTGTGTTATTCTGGTAAAGATAAATAGTCCTGGTCACATTGTGACAAAAAGTCAGCATCTGTTATTTGCCAAATTATGAAAGTAATTAATGTCGGTGGACTCGACTGGACTCGGCCTCGAGTCCGACTCTGAGCCGAGTCCGAGTCCACAGCGGCCCGAGTCCAAGTCAAGTCCGAGTCCATAAATAATTGGACTCGAATCGGAGTCCGGACTCGAGTCCTCCAACCCTGCAAATTTTCGCATTTTCGGTTACTATAGAAAGGGATACATAAGTAATGAGGCTAATTAAAAGCATTGTCATGCAACGATTTCCTTCAAACTCGTCATTCAATAATCGATATCGACTCAATGAGCCCTTTTGAAAGATTCCAATAAAGATGTTCTCGAGATGTAAGCACATGAAAATGTGATTTTGAACGACGGAAAAAAAGAAACTTCAAGCAATTTGGAGTGAGGTCATCTCATCAAATTGATGAGCAACACGTAAATTGTCTTTGTTTTCCATTGTATTGTTTTGACCTTGAAAAAGGTAAAGATGTCAGTTTTCCATGCGGAATGCAAAGTTTACACAAATTTTCATGCTTGTAATGCTCACAAATTTCGAAAGCATAAGCATACAGAGGCAAAGTTTTGCGGTAAAGTTTAGAGAATAAGAAAGCAGTACTGATTGTTGTAAAGGTATGATGTCACCTTTGCCTGGTACATATTTGCTTGGTGTTGAATATATGACAACTGTATCAAACCAATACCCCAAGCACAACTAATAGTATTAAATGATATGTACACCAGAATATTAGATTACCTCTCTAACATAGCAAAACCTGACTTAAGATTTTTTCTTATAGTACTAAGCAGCAGGCCACCTTTTCAAAAAAGAGTAACAAACAAAAAAAGGCATAGAGCAATAAAGCAGACTTAAGCA
>WURT03585614.1:0-20684 GCA_009936505.3 Holothuria glaberrima
TTGGTATGACTCGACCTGGGAATCGAACCCGGGCCTCCCGCGTGAGAGGCGGATGCTCTACCACTAGACCAAACATGTGGTCTTATGGTAAGAAGATGAATGGTATATAGGTTTTGGTGGAGATCATCGGGGTCACTGGAGGTCAAATACTGAAAACTTGTCAACTTAATATCTCAGGGTAGGAAGCTTGGATGTACTTCATACGTAGTACATGGGTGGGGTATGGTGAGAAGATGAAGCCCATAATTTTTGGTGGAGGCCAAAGGTCATCTGGGGTAACTGAGGGCTAAACACTGAAAACCTTGTTTACACAATATCTCAAGGCAGGAAGCTTGGATAGATTGTATACTTGGTGTGTGGATCCACCATAGTGAGATGGTGTGTCCTATAGTTTTTGGTGGAGGTCAAAGGTCATCTGGGGTCAGGGGGTCAAACACTGAAAATCTTGTTTACACAATATTTCAAGGCAGGAAGCTTCAATAGATTTCATACTTGGTATGTGGATGAATTTATGGTGAGAAGATTGATCCTTTCATTTGTGATGGATTCAAGGTTTGCAATGAATCTTAGCATTTGTAATGATTGTTAAGCATTAGTAAAACTTGCTTCAGGGGTGCCAAGATTGTCAGTGACTGGTTGATTGTAGGCTGATCCTAGTAAATCACAAGAAGCCCTGCATTCTGATGTATAATACATGTGTAGTATATTAGTAATGTGTAGGTAATCTTGCCAGACTGACAACTGTAAAACCAGCCCTTTATCGTAAAAAGGTTGCTAAGTGATCAACCAGTTAAATCTGGATTATATATCTGTTTGATGTGTGACATATATGTGAAGGCCATCAGCAGTACGGCTCCCTATTAAATGTGGACTAGTAAACCACCAGACTGGGAACTGTAAAAGTAAAATTTGTTTCAAAAAAGGTTATGCACCTGCTGTCTTGGCCTTTATTGTATCTATGATAAATGATGAAACAGTTACTACTTCTCTGAATAAAAACAAAACTTCTTATAAAAGAGGCATTATACAATAAATACACATTTGTCAAAATATATGAATCTATTGCACTCCATTTTCTTTTCTTTACATGTTCAAATCCATTGTTACCTCTTGTTTCACCTTAATTGTTCAATTCTGACTCAACATGGAGGTATATTCCATGGGTTCTCACATGGCACCTTGCTAAATGCATGGACCCGATAAGATTCTAGGAGCCTGCAGATTTGTTATTCTTAAAATCCAGGGGGTATGGTATAAATCAGAGCAATATAAAATATGCACATAACTTTCACTAGCTATGTTACAATTTTTGTGCTTTTTAAACAAAGAACAATGATTTCAAATATCATTTGTTACATAACACAAATGCCCAAACTTTTCACATGCTCATGGGGTCGGTCGGTGACACATCACTTCTCCATGACGACAATGTGTTGGAGTGAAAACGAATGTATTGCTCGTATTCTGCACATAATGTAGTATAGGGATAGTTTTTACTTCAGCATTGTAGCGCGTAAAGTGTTGCTAGGGTAGCGAAAAGACCCGGATGACCAACAGACCGACCCCATTGACCGATACGTCCACTTTGAGTATCTATGAGACACAAGATCAGAGTTATTAAAAGTAAGCTCTCAAGACTACAGTAATTATGACATATGAACTTGAGAAAAAGTGCTCCTTGGCCCAAATCACTTGAGATCCTCTGATGCATTCCATGCCCAGATATACTATTAGATTCAGTGACAACTGGCTACTTGCCAATACTAAAGAATTTTAGAGATGGACTTCCTACCAACAAACCTGAAGAAGAGAAGAATACCTGCACAGGATAAATTATATAACCCCTGTAATGATATAACCACTGTAATGATACAGTGTCAAGTGTGACCTGTACTTAAGAAAATAATCTGACAGACTTGAGACCCTTTCTTGGCTCAGCTCCAGATCAGTAATGTCTATAGGTGTAGAAAGTGGGAGAGGGGGCTGGGGTGCTAAAGCCCCTCAGTCAAAAATGTGGGAGGTAGAACTATGCTTACGCCCTAGATCGAAGGACGAAACCCCTTATTTGTCTCTTCTGTAAGAAATGTCAAAAATCTGCAGTACTTTACCTTAAATTCTGTCCAAAATGATGTGCCAAATTGCATCTAAGGACCCTCAAATATCAAAAAATTTTCCAAAGGGGAGGGGTACTACCCCTCCCCTCCCCCCCCCCATCTCGAACAGCTTCCTACACCTATTGTAATGTCTGTATTTATCTTCAGAGACTGCCATGGTATTATTGTCTATATAGACCTATCCTATGTTGCTTATCCTCTTGCTACTTTGTTCTTGCAAGAGTGAAAACCTTTACTAGCTTGAGACAGCCAGTAAAAAATAGATTGAACACAAATTTCAGCTAGAGATGGGAAGACATGACACCCTCTTCAACTGTCTGACTGAGGATGGACTACCTTTCGTCCCTTTGTCCACACTCCTACCTTTAAACATGACCAAAGACTTTTTTTGTGACTGGCACCTTTTAACAATTGTATAGTGCCCATACATAGTGCCAAATATGTACATACATTACATATGTACTGATAAAATTTTTTAACCCTTGCCTCAAATAGACCAGACATGAAACTTGTGACTTTCCAAACTTTTTTTTTTTTCATGTTTCAATCTCCTATTGTGCTGTGTTAGAGGTAAGCCTGGTTCTCACACCAAATTTTCATGCACTATATAGCTATAAAAACCATTTACAGCAATTCCTTGCTCTGCTGCACCAATCATGGACATAGCTTAGAGCTGAACAGTGCTCACAGCTTCATAGAGCTATAGTTGAACCGGCCTTTACAGAGATAAATTGATGCACAACTGGTGGTGCGTAACTCACAAGACATTGCTGGTTAAGTAGCTGTGAGAGTTTCTCAAAGTTTTGCTTGCAGAAAAAGTGGTTTAAAAAACTTTGTTTGCCATCACACCTAAGCTGGCTGCTAGGCATTGGAATATATCTTCGCAGAGTGCATCAAAGGACATGGTGCTGCACATTGCACACTTGATCAGGCCTCAAATTCAGCAATGACATAGACGCTAAACGTCATCAGAGCTCAAACTAAGTGTTGCCCCTTAAAATCAAGGCCAACCAAGGGAATGTACTACTTTGCCACTTTTTCAGATTGGTGTTTGTGCCCACTTGATTTTATACACCTTATAGTACCTTCAAAAGTGTTATCAAACCACAACTGGTTATCAACCACAGCTGGTATTAAAAAAATTCTGCAAGAAAATCCTTCCATTCACACTTCCTTATACATGGCCCTACATAGATGTAGCTATGTTACTAGAAAATTGCCCTGGCATTCTTTTCAAATTTTAGAGTAGCCCTGGTGACATTCAAAAATCTCAAAAATTGCCTTGATGCCCTGCTCTTTTGAAAAAACTCCAAGACAATTTCTAACTTCCTCCCCAAAAGTTATCTTGCCAATTTGTCTGACAAAAAATCTGCAGCAGTGTCATGCACTTCATGTGGTGCTAAATGAAAATCAATTCACAAGACACTTATTTTCAACACTTTTCGATTCACTGTATATCTGGATGGCATACTCCCTGGAGTTAAGTTTTACTTCTAGCATACTACACTGTAATGATTCTTTTTGTCCTTCAAATATAAATTGCACCTCCACGGGAATAACTACAAGAACCAAACCCCATCAAATATGAAAACATATCTCCTGGACCTGATTGAAACTCTACCCTCTAGACTGTGTTTTCATCAAGGTTTTGTCCTTCCAAACAAAGTACATATCACTTTAACTGAGCAGTAGCATTCTAATCTTCCATCCAAGTATTCATTTCACATCACACAGAATGTTCGACTCCTTCAATGTTACAACATTTCAATGTTTCTCTGTCTTCCACCTTGATGTGAGTTTTCAAATTCTGTCGTACTTTCATACAACAAATTCGGTGATTACAGCACTGTAGCTGGCTTTCAACTTTTATTGACCCCTCGCTTGCTTGATTTATTCTGCCTCCACAGAGAGTAATCGTGTTTGACGGCGCTGGCTCGTAATTCCAAAATATGGTTGATTCGTCTCACTATCTCTTTAGCGATGGTTGGACTTGCTTCAAAATCATACTGCTTGAATTCATGGGAGGGACCCTTGAATGTCAATCTGAAAATTGTTTTGCCTTGAAAAGAAATGAGAAAAAAGGTTTGATAATGACATTTGCATTTCTCAATGCTAATATGTGAATAAATTGCCCCCATTCTGATGTACTGAGGAATGGGTAAAATCCATGTTAGGAATAGCAATGAATGCCCTATTGAAAAACAACACTATGTGTTTGTCAATACACCAAATGAGGATTTTGCCTACTGGTCTGCATGCAAAAAAAGGCGATGAAAACCCTCTCATATGTATTGCACAAATTTCCCACTTAACAAACAATCAATTGTAGAGATGTGCTCTGTAATACGCTATAGCTGACAAACATTGTCCACAACAAGTTACCTTACACACTTCCATCCCACACCTACTTTAATAAAAACAATTTGAATACAGCATCTTGAACCAGAACCTTACCATGGATTAGCAGTACTAGCATGGTAGAACTGAATTTTCTTCACAAGGATTCTTTTCCATTATTTTGGAAATCCCCCCCCCCATCCAAGAAAAAAGCCCCCCATTTCATACACATAGTTTACATGCTATTGACCACAGCATGCAAGTAGGAATGCACAGTTTGTTTACAACAGAAAAAGCTACCTCTTCTATTCATTCTATCATGGGCCCACACCCAAACACAGAACTGTCTTTCCTGAAAATCAAGATGACATCAAACTTCTATAAATGGTGTCAATTTCATGCTTATGAGTACCAAGAGTATTGGTATGTTTGTTATTTCAACTGGAAAATTTTCAGTTTTGATGTCATAGCATAGTCCTAGTGTTAGTGTTTTTACATTGCACAGCATTGATTTCCTTTGCAATGACCAATTCTATCATCAATCAAACCATCTCCTTTTATTCTGGTTAATATTCAAGTGTGTAGCCAAGGCTTCATTTATATTAGTGCAATTCTTGTTAGGCTATTGTGCACTGTATGTGCACATCCTAGGTATATGCCCACATGATTGCATAGATAACTTACGCTCACAAAAATATGAAACTGATTTCTATCAATCATGTGAACAATAAATTGTGGCTGATGCTTTTATGTCAAGTTTTGAAATTTTTTAATTATGAAAGTATTTCACAGTTAAACTAAAAGTTATCCATCTAGCCTTACTTTTAAACATGAAGAAAGCTCTTTGGGTTAGCTAAGAAAGTCACATTTTCACTAACTGAACCTCACCAAAACCTGTTTTGACTAGTCTTCCTCTTGTCTGGTACAGACAGCCTTAGGAGGTAAAAAGCCACCCTACCCTCTACCCTTGGTCCATAATTTGTGCCACCATGACCCACTGTTTTGAAAACTGCCTAGGTGACTCAAACTTAGTATAAAAGCTGACTCAGTGAGTCTTGGCTAAAATTTCTGAAAGAGCAGAAATTGCACTTTTATAATTGCAAAAGCCTGGTGACAATTAAAAGTCAAATTTGAGCTGAATTTCAGTTATGAACCACAATTTAACAACCAACATTATGTAAAACTCCCTGCTACAATGCCACAAGAGTATAAACTTTTCAGAAAATAATGCTTTTCCTTTGGAGAAAGATGAGAAGAACCACCACTCCCCACAAACTTTGAGCACCCACCCTTCCCCCTCCCCACCCCACCACACACACACAACTTACATCCCTCTTTTGTATCACAAACTGTTGAATCTTTAAAATGTGTTTGCTGAAACTGCTTGGACACCTTACCAGGCTTTTCATCCAATACTTTACAGGCTGCTACCCTGTCTGTTTCAATGGTGGTAGCCTTCTGTTTAGCCAGAAGTTTGGCAGCAGCGTGCTTCGTCTGAGACACAGGATCAATCTCTATCTTCTCCCCAGAAATACCTACGAGGAAAGAAGAATGGAAAATGTTTTAAAGTATTTATTGCCTCTGTTTTCTAAGGGTGGATTGCACCCAAAGTAAGGTCTCTTGAAAATGTCTTGATGTGTCCATTTTTATTGTAGAAAATTTTAAAATGTCCACTTTTTGAAACCATTCCAGCATTTCACCTACGAGCATTACAGCACACCAAGTTTTGGTTTCCTTCAAATTTAACCTCAGACCAGCATAAAAAGTGCATATGGTTAGGATGACTTCATTACACACAACTAGCATGTTCAGAATTTGACAGCTGATGAACCCAAATGACCTCTGATCACCAAACCAAATGGTAGGGATTATCTTCTGGGTGTTACAAAGCCACATACTGTACCTACTATAACCAGAAAGCTACAAGACCTTCTTGCCTGATGGTATTTCCTTCAAGAACTTCCCTTCTGCCAATATCACTGCTCGACAATGAACAATTAACTATTTTTGTTGGTTCTGGTTATGGTGGACTATACCACTGATATTTTGGAATTTTTTTTTCTGATTTTAGGTGTGAGAAATACAGTGTTACATAAAATGTCTGATGCTGATAATTTATGATTCAGCATGATATGCTGTAGGAATTGGATTTCGTTCTTAAGTAGGTGAGCTTACTGCTACCTGAGAAAGTTAGGTGTCTGACAAGGGGGTGGTTATAAGACAGTGCCTTGGGAATGGTCATCCATGATTCTCAGTGGAGAGCTGAAAATATTGTGGAACAATTCTGTGGGTTGAGTAACAAAGTCAGAATACCCATTATTTTCATAAGAGATTGGAAAGAGAGATGGAGTTCAAAGAAAAAGTTTGACTTGTACTCTTGTGAACATAATAACTTAATAGACAATGATAAACATGTAAGTATAGACTATCAATTGAGATATAAAAATTGGCAAGTTTTGCAACAAGCTTCTCCGTCACCTTCACCCCACCTGACATACTTATTACTATTGCATAATAGTAATAAGTATGTGGGAGTGGGGGTAGCATAATACCAGTCACAAAAGCAATAGGGCACAGCTTCAGACTATGACCAAAGGATCTTCTATGCTTAGCAGGGGTTTAGCCAGGATTTTAAAGTAGGGCATATCACTTGTTACTAATTTACCAGGCACTATCCATCTGGCGCCACAGGCAAGCAACATTTACACGTAGGCTAGGCACTGAAGCTGTGATTTTTGTTAAGTTAAGCTAACTGGCATTGTTTTATGTTAGCGACGTTTTATAATGGAGTGTTCTATTAATTTGTATTAGGGGAATTAAGCTGTCCGTATGCAATAGAATTTGGCGAGGACTACTTTGGTCTGAAGCTAAGGAGTGAAAATCCCTCTCATTTATGGAGTATCAAAAATCTGTTCTGCTCAAATTTGGCCGTCTCCCACTCAAATTTAACCCTCTCAAAGACGGTGAGACGCATTGCTGGCTAGGACCTTGATGCTTAGCCTTTTGCAAATTTTTGGGACCACTTTAATAAATGATCTCATCCTGTCCACTTATGATTATCACAAACAGGTTATACATGCATACAACTTGTTACTACCAATACTGCAATATCAACATTTCAAATATATGTAAAACATCTTACGAAGTACACCTCTGACAATATTAACAACTTGATATTTTTTAGATTAAGGTGACCTGTTATAATTCACGACACTGGCAACAAACACAATATGTCACAGCTCAAGGCTATGGCAGACATTTAAACCATGTGTATGATACAGTGTACAAATGGCCTTTCTTTCTATAATAATAGCCAGTGGCATAATGAAGGGGGACAGGCATGAGGAAGGGGAAAGGCATAGCAGGGGAGAGGAAAAGACATTTCTGTAAGTGGAAAGGTATAAGGGGTGCCACATATTTATTTACACTGATTTAAATCTAGGATGGCAATGTAGGTGGAAGAAGGGCACTGGGTTGGGTGGCTATAAGTTTGGCAAGGCCCCAGCTGTCACTAAACATCACCATGCCACAGACTTTACTTGTGTGCAAGATTGGCTGCCATTATAGTGGCACAGCCAGGAAAAGTATGGGAGCTCCACCATTTCATGGGGAGCTTCAAATATGCAATTGTCATATATTTACATATATTCTGCTACTCTTGGGTTTTCCAGTGGGTGGCTTGTGGGGAGCAAGAGGCATTTGGGGGGGGGGGGGCTCACACCCAGCTCCCCTTAGCTATGCCAGTAGCCACACACATGTATGCAAACTTAGAGAATGCATGTATAGGTATGATGATGTCTTCAGAATCATAACAAACCAATGCGAGATTTTGCAATATAATGTTCTTTTCTAGGCAATGTTAAAATCTTCCTCACCAAGTTGAATTTCCCTTCTTCTGACTTTGTGGATCATGTTGACAATAAACGATTTGTACTGGGTGCTCAGGACATAGGATAGTTCTGGACCAGAAGTATGACGTAGCCTGTCCCCTGGCTTCACATACTCTCTTTTACCTATCAAACAAAAACATTTTAAAACTTCAAGGTTATAAAAATGTCCAAATCAACAAATGCATCACAATAACAATTTCTCTTTTAAACAAGAATTTTACAATGTTCATTAACTACCTGCACATATCTCATAAATATACTCTCTATGGAGGATTTTCACATGATAACAATATATTTCTGATTTCTGATTGCCATACTGTACATCACAACTCATGAATAGAAGGAGCATTGATCACAGAGATTAAGGGAGCCAGCTGTCAAGCCATCCTTTTCACTGTTTTGACACTGTATGTATTAACATGATTAAAACTGTGGAATTTTTTGGCCTAGTGAATATAGTCCTCAAACTGCTGTCACTACAAGCTCTCTATGCTGGTAGAAAGGGGTCATTTCCTGCAAACTAGGAAGTAATTTTAACCAGAATTTTTCTAAGCTTAGCATCAGCCTATGGTGGTGCTTTGCTTAATAGATCAATGACTTTCAACCAGGTCCACGTGGATGCCCTGGGAGGAATTCACACACTTTCGTAAGAATCGACCAGAAACAGGAAATTGGGGTATGTGGGAATCTTTGTCTAGGCCGACATGATCATAGCTTTCCTATTCCAAAACTTAAGAAGAGGAGTCACCTATCACTGCATAACATACACAGGTGCCATTAACACATAACAATTGTATTAATTTCAAAACTTTTCACAAGGAGAAGCATTTGGAAGGATACATGGTCTAACTAGAATAACACATTTGCTAGCAAATACTGTGTGGTCTACTTAGAGAATGGAACATACCTGAATCCTGTATGATAATGATAATTGTATTGTTTGCCTCTCATGCTGTGCCGGGGAAGGTTCTCTAGATCAAAGGTTCCCTAGAATGAAGATCCTATTAAACTCTAAACTTAATCCCAACCATAATTCCAGCCCTAACCAAAACCTAGTCCTACCCAACGCTAGTCCTTATCTAATCCTTAACTTCATTTTGTATCTAACATGAATCCCAACTCTACCCAGGGTGCATGTCAAGGAGGGGGGAAGGGGATTTATCCCCCCCCCCTTTCCAGAAGGAGGGTAAAATCTCCCCCTTTTCGTTTTCATAAAAATAAATTGTCAATATCTTGGTTTCTTACTTAAGGAGAGGACACTTTTGCAGCAATGTTTGAACTTAAATAAATAAATGGTCTTTAAAACCCTTCAAATTGCACCTTACAGGGGCCTTGAAGCAAGCTTTGGTCCCCCTGAACCCACTTGTAACTCTGGCCAAGGACAGCATCAAGTTGGACTTGGGTTTAGCAGTAATAAATCCCCCCCCCCCCTTTTTTGGGTTTCTGGCAGAATCCCTGCTACCTCTAACCTGAAGACTTTCCGTCAAGAGGATCTTCGGTCTAGTGAACCTTCGGTCTAGTTGGGATCCCCCACTGTGCCACAGCATACTTTTTGAAACAGCCTATGATAACCTGTAATTCGTGCTTCAATCAATGAGCTTAAGCCAATAAGTTTAAGTCATATTTTATCCTACAAAGCAATTCAATGAACACTCTGAAGTCACCTTTCTTTCTGAATGTTTAAACTTCAAAGCATGAAATCTCAGACTATAGCATGCTCTATGCAACAAACACAGTCTAAAGACTGCCATTTTCACCAATCTGGGTATCATTAATTTCAGACCTAGCTAAGAGCCAACCAATGGTGGCTCTCCCAGTGAAGTGTTTAAAGGACAGACTGCACCTGTGTACCAGCTCTGGAGAGGTCCTATTCCACAACCAAAAACATCACTGAATAGTGAGAGTTCCAAAAACATACAATCAGTTCACTGCTTTGACAAAGATAGCACCAGTTTGTCTCTCAAACTCCTAACAAACATTCTCAAAGGGGAAGGGGGTGGACCCTGCCCATACACAAAACCTTCCCCTACACCCAGGACATAAGGGGAAACTCACTAAACTCACTACATGATAAGAATTTTCAAACATATAAGCCACCTTACATTAATGCCACCCCTTTGCTAACACCTCCAGGGCAGCACCCTTGCATTGGGTGACAATGGTAAGCTTCAACTGGCCAAGTTACCAACTTTCCGAGGTAAGCCACACTGCATCTGGCTCCGACAGTGTCATGAGCCCCCCCCCCCGGAAGTTTGTCAAGGCTACAGGCCGGCCTCCCCACCACTGAAAAACCCCCTATATTATGATGTAGAGCTGATGAAATGAATCCTATACACAGCAACATACTGCAATAATACAACGGGTTGTGTGGAAGTTCGTCAGCCATCCACACCGATTAAAACAAAAGGACTCAAGAACTAGTGTGGTCAGAGAGACCACATTAACAATACAGTACAATGGTCACACTGCATAATATACCATTTCATAAATATGTTTGTGTACAGCACTCATCTTCAAATGCCAGTTACAAGGATATTGCATGTAAGGATATTTATTTTTAATAACTTCTAGGGGAGAACCCCTAACCCTTCTTTAAGGCTTTCTTGCCTTTGGCTATTGTTGTATCAATGTTCACTTTCACAAAATGAAAACCCCATTTTGAGCAGACCCTAGATACTTGTAACCCAATGAACCCCTGAAAAAAAAAAACATCCCACAGATAAAGACACATGCCATGGAATGGTGGTGTCAGTAAAAAATCCTAAATTCATCATTCATGACTCCGTTATGTTTCCAAAAATTATTTCCGACAACCTCTGTTCCTTGAACTTTCTTGTTTCATAATAAATGATCACAAGACAAAATAAAAACCTTCGAATGATATATAATTAACATCAACCAGCCGCTAACTCATGCAGGTTCTCAGGGAAAGGTGGTTAGAAATGTTCCATCCGAAGAGAAATGGAACAGTGTTTCTAGGAGTTTCATTTAATGAATCTAGATCTCTGACCTCTCTGATCTGTAACAGACTTCACCACGGAAAAATCACAAGCTGCTATTTTAAGCCATGTTTCAGTCTCTGGTAATTATTTCCCGACTGATGATAATTAATACCTACATCCCTGAAAAGACAAAGACCTAAAGCTTTTTAGAAATATCTTAAGATGACTAATCTGCCTGTTGTAAGCTACGGTAGGCTTTCCATTGATGCTTCTTCAATTCCAACAGATAAACAAGTGGCATTACTTAATGGTAATTAGATACCCCCACTCAAACTTGTTTTAAATTTCCTGTCATTAATAAAGCTTTTAGCCTACATCTGGGCATGACTTTGTGTTAGGCCTTTATTTACAAGGATTGTTGGTTTACAAGGGATCTGTGCATTAACATGGTTACAATGCTTGACTTTTAATGGGACAGAAAGGGTGTCGACAAAGGTCAATGCACTTAAGGTACTTGTACACTGTGTGTCACAGCATTGTTTCCTCCGTCAAGCACAAACTGATCTTTGCTACCAATTGAACAAACCTTAACCTTAATATGAGGATTGTGGGGAATGGTGAGGAAAAGGATATTTTTTAGGGTCTAGGGAGGTTGTGAATGTGATGGGTGTGTGGAGATAGCGAAGGGTATTTAACAGAACACACACAGTGAGTTAAAACACCCCACCATTTTGTCAGATGTTAATTGGATAGAGAACACTCCTCTGACCTAATACAAACAAACAAACTGTTAACATTAAAGATAGAAAGGTAAAAAGTGGTAAAAGAGGATACGTCTTTAATTAAGGGTATGGGGAGAGTTTTATGGGTATGGGAAGGGCGTTATGGTTAATTAACAGAACCATCTTGCTTCAAGCAGTGACAACATTTCTGTCAGATGTGTAGTGGACAGGCTTGTTCCTGTTGTTTTCACATTTATAATGATACGAATCATTCAAAAAACTACAGTCAGGACTACACATCGATCATTAGTATATGCTGATTTTTCTTTTTAAGTTCTGTTGGAATACTAAATAACTAATATTTGTTGTTCATGAAATTCAGACTACTTCAGCTATCAAATTTTTGTTTCATTTTACACAAATATCAAACAAATACAGCATCAGCCACAACATTAAAGGCATTTTCCAGTGGCATTTCACAAGGGTCTCATGTGAAAGAGAAACATTTTCCAGTTCGTGCCCTTCAAACCCCGTGGCAATACTCTTTTCCTAACTCGAAATATCTCATATTAAAGAGTGCTTATTTTTGTCAAATAATACCTCCAGTTCTCATCAAGGTCACAGACTGTTCTGTAAAGTGGGCACATTGCCTCAGATTCCTTTTGTTTTCCTTTATAACTGAATGTCCTGTTTCTCCTTGAAATTTGATACTCTTGGAATTTTTGAATAAGTTTCCATGTAAATATAGCACAAATCTACACCATATGTAGGGCATAACAAAGTTGCTACATATTCCCTACACTGGCATTAATATCATAAAGAAATTCAATTCTATGTCAAATTAATGTGCTGTGACGATATCACAGATTTCCCATAATGCACTTCATCTTGAGAAAAAATTGCATTTCTTGGAAAAATTGTATCTTCCAAATGCTGCAAGCTATTGAGATGCAGTTTTCACCTCCTAAAAGAGAAAAATTTTCTGCATTTTTTAAACTCACTGAATTTTGTCTCTGGAAAATCCCTTTAATAAACACCCTTCTCCCACTTTAGAGTGCGATACTATCATTCTATTCCTTATAAAATGATTTTAATAAACACAGTAAAGGCAGCAAACATTTCCCAAGAAACTGTAAGATGGTTATGTTTTCTTCCTCTTCGTGATTACTTTGTAAGCACTCAAAAAATTCCATGGCACAACACCCAGTGGTCAGATGGTCAGTGCCAATGGTTACCATAGCAATTTCCAGCAAGATCAAATAACTTAAAAACTATAAAATTTTGAAAGAAGAAACTTACTGTGTTCTCTGACCATTACAAAGTCCAGACATCCTATTGTACTCAATTTAGAATCCAAATCCAGCGGCTTTCCTGGATCACTAGCTTTCTCCATTAAGTAATCTGGGCCTGGAAAAATCAAAACAAACCAAACATTCAGACCACAATATATTTTTTAATTGCCCTAATAGAGAAGCGTTGACCTCACTTGCAAAAAAAATAAAAATCCCCTTAAAAAACAAACAAAGCTCTCTAAGAATAAGTGTCGCCAGGAAACCTGTATAGCACAATTTCCATTAAGCAGGAACGTTTGAGACTCAGTTGTAAATAATGGAGAGCTGACATGTCATTGCTTCATCCACAAGACTTCACTATTTTGAGTTATGGCCTACTACTTTATATCATGTCAGCAAGATTTCAAATCAAAGCATGCTTGATAATTGTACGAAATTCATAGGTTACATTCACTTCTTAATGAAGGGGTAGTAAAACATTTATAGTAGCATAGAGCTAAGAACTGCTCCATTTGGGAGACCTTTCACACTACAGTTCTGATTTACATCAACAAACAGTTAACACAATTTTCATAATTTCTGTTTTTTGAATCTCATCCAAATTCATCCTCACCTTCAGTTGCATAATTTCTTATTCAGCACATTTGAAATGTTTCCTTATTTTCTGTAAATTAAATGCACTCTTTTTTTACATACCTGCTGTAGGAATGATTCCTTTCCTTCGTTTGAGTGCTTTGTTCATCAATTCTCGGAGAGTTAACTGCATGTTCTCTATTGCCAGCTTGGATTCTCCATCAGAAGATTTGCTAAATAAATGAAAAAAATTAAAAATAAAGCATTGCATGGTATTCATGATGTCATGGCCCAGAGGTACAAAAAGAGGGGGATGGAGAGGCAGCAGGGGGACATTCCCATCACATGCCTGTCCCCATCTATTGACCCCCCCCCCCCCCCCCCCCCCCCCCAAATGCACTGAAATGAGACAATTTTGAAAACTGTCACTCACTGGCATTTCACAATCTTCACCTTCTTGCAGAAGGAATAAAAATAATTGTCTACTGCCCTCACACTTATGTCTCACTCTGCATGTAAGCAACAGTTTGTACAGGTCATAATGCACTAATATGTAGCTACCATTCTAGAAGACAGTTCGAAATGTAGGCTTTGAGAAAGTCCTAGACACAAAGGACTTTGACAGTAGGCAATAATGAAAGCAACCAGAATCTAAGCAAAAACCAGTGCTATTAGGAAATACTTTCATTTTCTTTATTTTATCACAATGTGCAACATTTTTAAGTCATATGTACAGTGGTCAAAAAGAAAGTAAATGAACCATTAACAAGTACAATAAAGGCATTCCCTTAGGCTCATGGGGTGCCCTATTCCCTTATTACTGATACTAAAAAACATAAAACAGCTTGGGACCTCTAAACACCAGTTTATACTTCCACATTTCACATGCTACAAAGCTACAAGAACCACATATGGTCATCCCTTGCTCTTCCAAGCCAATCATGTACATACACTTCATAGTTCATAGCCTTTTTTTTCTGGGAGGGTGGGGTGGGGGGGGGGGGATAGTACATTGTACAAATGCTCTAAAGCACACTGCACAAACCATGGCCATGTGCATGAGGGTAAGGGAAATATACACTGGTAAATTCCTTCCCCTCCCTCCTCCACCCCCAACCTGTGGTGCCACTGCAGAAAACTTTAGCCCCCCAAGGACACTTTTTCCAGGTGGTATCATCAGAGATGGCTATGAATGCATTTGTATTTACTTCCTCTACAGCTCCACTCCCCTCCCAAAATTTCAACTCAAGCCATTGAGAAACTACTGACCCTGCCACCATCAATCACTGGATTTTTTGTCAAAATTAATTTCCAGATGATAGGTGATTTCCTAGAATGGTCCAGTACAACTAAAGGAAAGGAGGAACTATCATTCCAGTGATGCATTTTGATCCCATAACTGAAGGTGACACCAATACTATTTTGCAAGTCAATGACATCAGTAGTATTTTCCACATATCAAGAGACCAAACTCCTTGAGTTCTCCCTAACATTTACATCTGAATATTCTGAAGTTCATGGAGAAGAAGTCCCACACAAAAGAGGAAACAAAATGCAACTTAAGCCAGTAAGCCAATGGAGTAATTGAGACATGTGACAAAGACTCCATTCATACCAAAGTAGCATAGACCATTTTTTGGCCACTCCCGTTCCCGGATTTTGGCCATACTATCTCAAATCTTCTTCGAGTGGAAATATAAATATTCTTTCATAAGTGGACAAAATGATATTCATTTTCCTTATTCTACCGAGCAACTGGATACAGCTGACCAAGAGATAACAAAAACAACTCACATATTAACAATGATGGTCTCTTCTTTGCCTGAACTACTATTTTCCTGAATGGGTATAACAGGCTCCTTCTCAACCAGGGAGAGCGTATTGAAACCAAACTTTGAGATGGCTTCTTTGTTATCCAGAGCAGGAAAGTCCTCATCAACCTCTCCATCCTCCTCGGCTATCATCAGACAGTAATGATCTATATTATCTCTAGAGACAGATAAAAATAGGATAATATTCATTTTTGGAGTTAAAATGTTGCTTCTGAAGCCACCCATAATGGATGGAAGATAATTATAACTAAAGTTGTTTTTTAATGTTATCATCAAAGTAAGCTTCAAATGAAATGTTCCTAACATAAGTCCAATGCAACTGAATGAAAACCTTTGCATGTTGCAAAGAAATAAGTTAGAAATAGCGCCACCAGCATGAGATTCAAAACACTGCCAGCGAACAATTCAGCAGAAGTCAAGATTGTTCACATGTGTAACAGATGAAGTTGAGAGGGGGAAATCATTTTATAAAGATATTTCTGAATGTCATTTCTTCCCTGTGCCTTTAACCTAGCTCTGGCTTCATACACAGAGTTCTCACACTTCATAATTACATTCAAGACTTTTTCTAAACCAAAATGCCTATTTTCAAGACAAAAGACAAAATAAAAAATATTGGGAAGAAAAAGACTTCTGCAATTGTTTAGGATGTTTTTCTGACAATCTTATATAGGTGCTAATTACACATGAACCAACAAAAAACTTCAATCTTAAGCATTTAAAGCATATGTATGTTAAATCTGTTTCCACAAGCACAAAAAATTTCCAAGTGTCTCATTTACGCTTATGAGCATTTGTGAACTGCTAATACATACAGCACTGAGCTTATAAGTACAGAAAGTTTTTGCCTTTTAAAAACTATACATGGCAAAATCGTTGTCTTTCAAGACCACAAGAGAGAAAATTCCAGATTTGTTTTCAGGTTTACCTACAGTATTCTTATGTGTGGGACTCCTGTATACAGTTTTATACACTATGAGAGGAAATGAAATTTCTGGGAACCTGAAAAGTGGTAAACCTATTTCAGCTTCATAAGTTGAACACAGCCATTCACAATGACATTCCTTAAAATGTGATAAATAATGAACATCTACAGCATGACACTGCCTTTGATGAACTTAATAAATGTCAATGTTTCTGCTTTTTACTCCCAAGGATAACAAAATTGACAAACACAGCTTTAGTCTATTTAAAAATACACCTGAGGATATTTTGCTACACTGTTTTAAAAATAAATTGTGGTAGTAGGCCAATCACTCATTTTATTTTCCTCCTTGGAGTTTTTTCCCTTATTTTACGACTTCCAGTCTCAATTAGTCACGTTGCCATGTATCATGCGCACCAATATCACGTCTATGGATGGCAGCCTGACCTTAAGTATACCCAATGCTACCCACCGTACATGGTCGGTGAAAGCAATGACACATTTAAGTCATAAAGATGACTTTAGCAAGTCCATCACACATTGGCTGATCAACCAACCATTTTTAACTCCACTGGGGGCAAGAGCTGTCGCAGAATGGTGACACCAAAACAATTCTCATCAAACAAGGGATGAACAACTATGCAGGGATGTATCTTGCATCAGTTTCACCTTCTAAAATAAGCCACATCGACACACAAAACAAGAGACTGTCACCAGACACTTTAATGATTTTAACAGATTTGAGACCCCAACAACCGAGCACCAGTTTACGAGGTGAAATCAAACCGAAAGCAGGATCTCACACTGACAAGATTCTACCTCATAAAGTTAACTGACTCATATATGTGAATATTTGATGACATGTGTAATGAGTGAGGCTTACCTGGGGAGGGAACGAATGTATTACATGAAAACTGTCAAGAATAAAGCTTCAAATGTTCAATGTACAATAGAAAACACCAAAATGCAGTTAAAATTGCCAAATTAACAACAGCAATATGAAAGGACTAGCATTATTTTAGTACAAAGACTGTCCAGAGGAGATTAGTAAGGTGTCCTCATTTTAACCCCTCCTACCCCTTCCCACCCTCTTGATCCCACTCCCAACTTCTTAAACAAAATCAGTCTTGATGACCAAATAGTTTGTTTTTCAGTTAAAGGAGTGTCCCTACAAGTTCATGCATGGAATCATTCATTACCAATCCTTCTCAACTCAAATTGTGTACCACACAGTACATTAACTGTTCCTCCATTTTTGTGCAATATGTTCTTAAGTTCATGCTAGGCTGCCTAACACCACTGAGATATATTTTGGGCAATCATAAACTGATTACCAGCAAATTTGTGGGACCAATTCAAGGAAATTAATTTCTGATGTGTGGAAACACTTCACATATGTCTCTCTTAAAATGGTTAACTCCTTGTTAAGTTTCTTATATTGTAACAAGGACAATATTGCATTTCAAGAAGGATAATAAATAATGTATCTCAAAGCCTATCTGGTTGTTTAAAATTTCCTACTTTGAGCATAGATAATAAATCAGTATCTCTTCCAAGATACAGTTGGTGAATTTCTTTTTTTAAAAAAGAATAGTTGCATGTCTACACTTTTTACTCCTACAGTGAATAACTTTACCTCTCTTCCCTCTTCCTGCCCCTTCCCCCAAACATATATTCATGCTTCCATAATACATATTCATACATATTTACTTTGTATAATCTCAATAGGCCTACTTCTTCATGACTTCATCCACAAAGCAATTTTTTTGTATGCATCAAAAGGGGCTGTTGCATCAGTCCAAACATAGGAATCTAAAGGATATCTTTATTCACACTTAATGACTGCAATCTGGTTCACATAAATTCAAACTAAAGCATCACTCTGATTGGTTTATGACAACTTGTGCAGATCAGTAGTGTAACCTAACACACAGCAGACAGCTCACACAGTAATGTGTGGATATGACCTCCAGCAGTTTATGGGCCCCTACTGTAGCTTTCTCTGAGAGGTCCACTTGACAGATTGTAATTGAGAGGAGAGGCCAGAAAAGTAACCCAGTTGGAAGAGGAATTTCTTTTTTGTAAAGGGCAAGATAATCTGCCCTTTAATCTCCACTGACCTTAGAGGTGGTTCATAGCCTTCATTCTTGTAATGCCAGCAGATTAGACCAATGACCTCTCGGACTTTGGCTGTACCAACCACTTGGATGACAAGGGGGAATTCCCTGGCGTCCCCCTCACACATGTCCAGATAAATTGCAATCTTTTTTATGCTGGTTCCAGAGCCTATGTGAGCCTGAAATTATGAAAAGGAGAATGACAAAGAGATACCAAATTGGTTATTATGAAAGAATAAGACATTAAAAGAGCAGCAATGCTCATGTTAGAAAATGAGATCAAAGCAGGAGTTCCAACTTTTGGAACATCTTTATGCAGGATTTTCCAAGTTCTGTACGATCTTTTACATTTTTGGTGTTTCAGATGTACAAAAGACTGGTTCAGGCAGCTAAAAATGAGTAGGGACTTCTAAAAGACGAACACCTTTCTAACTTTGATGATCCCACTCAGGTAAGAGAAATGCCTCATGCCTCATGCCTATCCTACACCTCAGTACGATTACTGCACACAAGTGTATATCTTAAGTGTTATCTTCATGCTTCTGCTTAAAAACTCTGCCTTTCTCAACTTTTACTAGTTAATTTCTGATGTATTTAAACTATTTTTTCTATATGTAATGTTCTAACACATCTAATAATCATTGTATTTGAAACGGAGTTCCACACACTTAAAAACTTTCAGAATTAATAGTAATTATGTACTGCTTATCTGATTCTCAGTTGAAGACTGAGAAAGTAAAAGTACTTTGAACCTACAAAAATGAGACAAAAATACACTTTCTACTGAGGATTTAATATGGAAAAATGGGTTACCGCTAAGATCCTTAACAACCAATGAATCAGCCATAAGAGTACTAACAAAAACTTAAAGGAACAGTCTCCATATTTGTGTAAGATATATTTCCCATACCCAACCTGCTTCTAACAAGCTATCATCTACAATGGCAAAAAAGTTCAAACTGTAATGGTAGAGCAAGAATTTCTCCAATAAGGGATGGAGGAGGGGGAGGTAAAGACCAGTCCCTATCACATCAGGAAGGAAGGGATACCCCCCTTCCCTTCCCTTGTTCCCATGCAAGTGGGAATTTAAAACTCTTATTATCACTTTGGTAGAGGGTATTTCTGTGGCAAAAGATAAAACAAGTATCTATTAGCTAGCTATTAGGCCCTTAGGTCAACAGTGTGTGGATGCTCCTCCCACCTACTTCCCAGACCGTAGCTAAGGGGGTCAAGAGGCTAAGTTCCCCCCTGAAAATTTATTCGTCCCCCTAGAAAGTTTGAAGTTGCCATTGACTTAATACATTTTTACACATTTGACCCCCTCCCCCCGAAGCCATTTCGCTCCCTTCGGTGTCTGGCTATCGGCCTACTCCTTCCAAGCAAACAAATAAATAAATAACAAATGCAGGTTTACTGCAAGGTGGAATTGGGATTTAAACGATATGAATGTGAAGTTAGAGTGTTCCTTTAACTTCTAACTTACTAGATACTAATTGCTTCTTATCCTAAGCACTCTACTAATTACAGTAGCCTCGATGCTTTATTTGTCCACCTGCATCTTTTAAATGTTACCCTGGTAGCTGACAGGAAGCTACAAGCTTTCAACCCAGCGGACTTTGTCCTTCCATGGGGTTACCGTACGCATTATTTTCATCTTAAATTAAATCGCTTCGCAATGTGAGGAAAGGCATTCACTTTTCTTATGTTTAAAAGAGGCAGATTGTAAGCAATATCTGGACAGTCTCGTTAACAAGCAGAGTCAATCATTGAAAGACTATACATTATGCCTCATAGGCCTTGGTAATTAAACTGTTTGCAATCCACAATGTTAAAGTATTTTTGCTAGTGTCACTATAAGAGGGCTACTTATTCTAAGCAATCTGGTGAAATTCCCGTTGAAATCCGACGTGTGGTTCTCAAGATATCAGCAGATCAAGTTG
>WURT03585725.1:0-20680 GCA_009936505.3 Holothuria glaberrima
TAGAAGTTTTCAACGGGCACAACCTACCCCTCAAAAGAAAGCTGAGGAGTAGGCCTTTCACAACGATTTCAAATTTGCGTATTATGACTGTAGAAATTTTGAGTTAGTAGAAGAGCCTGTATAATAGAGCGGTGGTTCTTGTTTTTTTTTACTCATTCAAATGCCGTTTTGCATAGCTGAAGGATATATTACAAAAAAACACCTGAAATACCTTCAATTTTCTTCATTTTTGCAGAATGAGTACTTCAACTACTTTTCTACCACATACACATCACAAATTGAGCAAATCGCTTCATTAACATGGTCTAATCGGTCCCCCAAAAGTTTTTCGAGGGTGTTAAATTCGTAGGGTAACCTCCTCCGCTGGGATTCCCCTTGAATTAGTGGTGTGCCACCTTCATTGATAGCTCACTCTATGAATGGATCCAGATTAAAAGAGAAAACAGATGACTGATGGTAAATTTGGGTTTACTTTATGGAAGATAAAAAATATCGTTTATATTATTAGTGACCTGGTAAAATTCCCTAACAATTTTTGCATCAAACATTTGCAACATTTCGTCACCAGTCTATGAGAATTGAGAGAGAGAGGGATTGGATTTTCTCACTGTTCGACTCCGTGACTTGTTTGCATTAGCGGTTCACCATAGGGGCCAGGTGCAAATTTTCCCTTCCCCCCAAAATTGCAAAGCATAGCCTTCAATATTAAAACAGCGTTACACGAGATGGCCCCAAAAAAGATTATTTCCAAGTTTAGACGATAGGCCTCTGATCGGCTTCCATCTCACAAACAGGGGCGTAAATACGTGGGGTGGGGGTAACACCCCAGTGAAAATCAAAAGTCGGTCTCTGAGCGCCAAAAAATCGGTCTCAAATCCAGTTTAGTATGCCTTTGTAACAGTGCTTGTAGACCAGACATGAACAACACTTGATACCTTACTCAAACTGAAACTACAGAGCCTGTAGTAAAAGTGAAAAGATTGCCCGAATTTCCTACTGAGTTCATGAACTTTTGATCGAATGCCCGAAAAATGTGCAAAAATTTTCGCGCTCTTCGCGCGCATGTAGCGGTTTAGTGGTTTAATTTATGCACCTGAACTGCAACGAATTTCGGGCAACTTTTTGAGATTCGGGCAAAAAATTTTGTGCCCTCAAATTGGAGGAGTCTCGTACGCAAGGCTATGACCATTACTACCGTCCTGCACACTGCATTGGCGCAGCCAGGGTGGGGCAGGGGAGCCATGCCCCCAATCGAATTCTAAAAAAAATATTTTTTATAATTTTTATAATGGAACAAAAGATAAAAAATTGAGTGACTTTAAAAAATGTTGCACCAGATTGCATCTGAGGGTACGGTACTAAAATATTCAAAAATTCTCAAAGGTGAGGGGCATACCCCTCCCCTTAGACCCCTCCCACAGGCCTGCAATCAGGCCTGGCATAAAAATCCTGGCTACACCAGTGGTAAATTGAAATTATCTAGAACATTCGGATCGTACTACTATGTCAATGGGAGTCGGTTTCCAAAAAATGTAGTTGGTCCAAAAATAGTTCACACCCCCTGCTGCGAATCCATGCATATACGCCCCTACTCACAATTGGTATGTACAGGGATTATTATTAAGTTGTATACTTTTGCAAAATTTCTCCGTAATTGTCAAGTATGTCTTTCTTGATAATTTTAAGGTTCAACTTTAGGTTACTGGCTCATTCAAAAAGTCATGGGAGTTAATAGTATTCGAACGTGAAATCAATTTATTTTTAAGCTCGTGAGTTAAGCATCTTTGGTGGGGTTATTCTAGTTTATGATAAAGAAAATTGATAAAATACCATATGAGACTGGTGAGTTATCGATTATGTCAACATTGATTTAGAGGCTAAAATTGATTCCAGATGATAGTCAGTGTTGGAAAATTTAATTTTATGCTTACACCTAGGTAGCTCATCTCGTTCCTTATTTGCACTGATACCGCCGTCTCAGGGGTGGCGCCAGGATTTGCGGCCCAACGGGGTGGGGCAGCGACCCGAGGCCCCGACAGCCCCAATGCGGTCGAAGGGGTTGGTTAAGGGGGATTTGAAGAAAACCTGTGTACTATATCGTGCCGATGCAGGGCGTATATTGCACAAAATTTGCATATACTATAAAAACAGTTCGCGCTGATTTGATGTTTTTCCCGGAATCTAAACTGTGAAATTGCAAAGCGGGGAATTGTTTTGGGTAAGCCTACACTAAAAAGAATTTGTACTTATTTTAAGCTTTTATAGGTCAATCGTCTGGGTAGTTGGGCCCTATCGGGATCAACTTACATTGTATACTAATTCCCACCTCGTGCGTCACTAACCGTACCGCACGACAGACACATTCCAAACATTAACTACAGGTTTAATGAAATCAATTTATGTATTCTACCATAGTTTCTTGTAAAGGTGGAAAGGATTTGTACTATATTTAAACCACGGATCGGAACTAAGGAAGAATGGGCAAGGCTTACCGAAAAGTTTGGATTTTGTAGGAGAAACTTTGACACTTTTGAAAGCTAAAATAGGTGAACCGACCAAAGGATATGACGACAGAAATTTTCCGACAAGGGGGTCAGGGCATGCCAGCCACCCCAAGTTCCGAAAGCCCCTATGTCGAGGGGTGGTGAGAAGGGGATATGAAGGAGCTATAACTATTCCATGCCACTGCAAGGCATATTTTGCATTATTTTCATTTAATACTTCAAGAGCCGAGTTGCGCACGTACTGTATAGTGTTCTTTTCAATCTGAACCGTGAAATTGCAAAGCGCGCGGAGCTCGCGAAAATTTTTCGTAGGCTTACACAAAAAACATATGTAATCGTTAACAACAAAGAAAAAAAGAGAAAAGCTGTAGGGGTTTTAGACCGTATCGGGGATTACATACACTGTATCGAAACTACCTGGACTACCCGATCAGATAGTCAAACTTTGCTCCGTGAGTCGCTCTCCAACCTTATGACACGCAGAGAAAAGCAACTAGGCTTTTGAGATGTGGGATGAAATTTACGACCTCTACATAAACTGTGAACTCTGCCTACATAACATAACAGGTTAAAGGGCAAAGGAGGGCTAATGCCCCATAAGATGCCCTGTAGTCCAAAACCCCAAAACTGAAAGCAAACAACCAACACCTAATGAGCCCGAGTAACAACTTAGATTCTACCACAGTCATGGAAAGAACCTGTCAAGGTTAACCTTAAAGCAGTACACTGATGTTGAGTTAACAACCCACTCAGACAGACTATTCCACTCATTGACAACTCTATGAGAGAAACTGAACTTCCTAATGTCTAGCCTTGCGAAAGGCTTCACTAGATTCTTACAATGGCCCCAAACCTGAGAATTACTTTGAACCTTTAAATAACTACACTAACTAACAAAGGATACCTTTCAGAAAGAAACTTGTAAACCTGGAGCATGTCCCCCTAATCCTTCTCAACTTCAGGGTTGTTAGCCCAAGATGTTTAAGTCTAAGGTGATAAGGTAGATTTTTCATCTCAGGTATAAGGCGAGTGGCTCTCCTCTGAACTTGCTCTAAAAGAAATTTGTCCTTTTCATAGAAGGGACTCCAGACCTGCACAGCATAGTTGAGATGGGGTCTTACTAGCTGCTTATACAAATTTAGTACAATTTCTTTTCTAAAACTATGAAAATTTCTCTTGATCAATCCGAGCACCCTATTAGCCCTTGCAGCAGTAGTTGCACACTGCCTAGATGGCTTTAAATCTCCTGTAATAACTACCCCGAGATCTTTCTCAAAATTCACATTACTCAAAACACTACCATTCATGGTATAATCAAAGCTGAAATTTTTAGGACCAAAGTGAAGGACTTTGCACTTATCCGTTTTAAAAGACATTTGCCAAGTCTGAGACCATGAAAATAACCTATCCAAGTCTTTTTGCCACAATGAGGCATCATCCTTATCACTAACCTTCCCATTGAGCTTAGTATCATCAGCTGGTGAGGTGAGATGGACAGGACTTGTGCTACTGATGTTGTTGGAGAAACAGGAGTGACTCTACAGCGGGCGTAGCCCGCCGAAAATTTTGTGGTTTTATTACAGAAATTGTCCTCGTGAGAGCAGAAAACACTACAGGTTTAACCGTCGGGGCAACTAGTTGCCGTCCGACCGTCGGGGACTGCATACTTTATCGTATCGACTAAAACTCCCCTCCGGAAATGTGAAAATTCCGCTGTGCGGGGGGGGCAGCCTTCCCCGACGGGGGCATGGCCCTCCTGTACACCCTTGGCGGCACCCCTGCGCCTTCTGCAAAAGCTACTCGCCTTCTTGCCATTGTGTTTGTCTATGACGATACTTAATCACCGTACTATTCAGCCGCTGTGAAAACTAGCTTCGAGTCATGTAGCCGAATAAAATTTATTGCAAAGATTGAGATTTTAGTTCGTGCACTCGGCTAAAATTTGTAGCAAACACTTTGTTTCTCTTAAGGCTTTTCTTTTTTCGAACTTGCCCAACAACTTTTTAAAATACTGAGAATTTTAACTTTCTTTTGCAGTACAAGCTCTACTTTAGAATACCATATTCAAATCTGTATTTTTTTTTTAAATTTTCCCCTTTTCTTTTTCTTATCAAAAGGCCGATCATTTTTTTTCTGGCAAATATCATTTACAGAATACCTGTTCATGTCCACTGAATAAATATGCACATTCAAATCAGCTTAAGTTGTGAATTTTCGAAAAATCATTATGGTAAAATCAGTGGAAATCAATGGGGCGAACTGGTAGGCTATAGCAAATGAGGCCCGATACTTTGTTGCGAAACGACTACATTTTTGGGTGAAGCGGATGGGGCGAAACGTCCGGGTACCTTAAGATCACTGCAATTCTCATCGACTAGTGACAAAATGTTACACAACATTAGATGAAAAATTTTTTACAGAACGTTACCAGATCACCAAGAATAAAATTAGCCTTTCAATTGTGTAAACTTTTTCGTCTAACCAACCCAAACTACCAGCTTGCCATGCCTCTGTTTCCTCTGATCTGGCATCCATTCATGACACGCACACTGGATGAGCTTATCAACACTTGCACAACACGGGCATTCATTCATATTGAGGGCAATCATTCACACATAATGGCCATTTATTGTATCCACGGGCAATATCGGGCTTTCATTTGTGACCAGCTAGACTACATAGATCTACTACTTTTACAATGCCGAGATGATGAATGCTATGCCATGCCAGCTATATATAGTATAGTGTGTAACGAAAAGCGCCGCTGTAAGAAGTGGGAGAAAAGATGCTGTTGGGAATTAGTGGAAATATTTTCAAATTAGTATAGAGAACTGCCACAATGAATGATCATATTGAGGGTAAGATAAAATCTTCATATTAAAACCTCCTGAAATGTTCACGTTAGGGAAAAATGAGAATAATAACGTTTTTTTCAACGGCCCATCCCAGTTTTTGTATCAGCGGAGGCCTAACATTACATAGGCCTAGGCATGGCCTGTATGTTAAGCCTAACGAAGTAACAGTTAGGCTTGGGCTAGGCAACGTTAGTATAGTAGTACCAGTAGTACAGTACTAGTATCACTCTCTGACTCAGTACTAGTAGTAACGTTTAAACTTAATGAAATTTTTAGGGCCTGCCTTTGTCTAATTAGGAAAAAAAAGATAGCCCTAGGCTAAGCGTACTTTGTTGATGATCGATCCCCCCGCTTATATTAACGTTAGTAGGCCTAGGCCTATGCTAGTATAGCACAGTGTGTGGTGAGAAGTGTAACATTAGGCCTAGCCTAGGCCCACTAAACGTGTGTTGTCTCGCATATATTATATAGCCTCTAGTCTAACGGAGCGAGTCAGGAGACTTAAGTTAGGCTTAACATAAGGCCGGCTAAGGGCTTTAATTTAGAATCAGTCCCCTGAAGTGACCTGGTATGCATAGGGATAGGGAAAGGGTTACATAGGTGGTAGGCATACGGATAGGGGTGGGTTATATACCGTACGCATACGGATAGGGATAGGGTTACGTGCTACGCATGGGGATAGGGATAGGGTTATATAGCTTACGTGGTATGCAGGTTGGGGTTACGTATACCCTAGGTAGTATGTATAGGGATATAGGCCTAATATACATCTAGACATGTATGTATATAATGGAGTTATTCTGTATGTAAAAATAGTCTGTACTTAAAATATTTAAAATCATTGGCTGTCAGTTCGGCTCCCAGCGCTATTGGTTAGGGCATAGATACGCTATACAGTTTCAGTGCATTGCATTCTTGCAGTGTACCACGTTGGAATCCCACTCATGCACCCTTGCTTTCCACACTTGTTACGCTTCTTCCTCGCTCTTTTGGAACTTGACTTGTCACTGAACTTTAAATTTGGAGTTGTAAGTTGTAATGCTACATCACTTCCGGGCACTGATTCTAAATTAGTACTGTGCTGTGTGTTTCTGTTACACTCCTCTATCACAGCCCTTGTGCACTTTGTAGGCCTACAAATTTTTCACATCCCCCGGTCATAATGTCCGGGGTAGTGTTAGTGTTCGACCGATTATTCAGTAATCAGTAATTAGCGATTATGGATTATTCAATAACATAATTAGGCCAATGCCGATTACCGATCACTGATTATTAACATGTATGGTAAGGTCATGTTTTCTCGCTATCGCGTATCTCTAAGCTAGCATGGTACACACACTGCATGAGGACAACCTTCACACGGAAGTTGAACTACATTATGGACAGTTCTAAGAACAAAATATTAGTTTTTCTGTATTGTTTCCTCTCAAAATACTGAGGTAAAATCAACCTTAATGCTTGTTTGCCTACGATGTCACACGCCAAATGTTAGACAAAGAATCTTTCAATCTGTCTGTCTGCTTGTTTTCATCCCACCCATTATGTCAAAAGATTCCCTATACACGTACATGTTCCTTTACTGGAGTGTAGTAGTGCTATATAGTAGCCTAACCAACTAGTTCTACGCAAAAAATATTTAAGTACCTTAGCACTTCAGGGCCACAAAAATTTCACTCAGTTTACCTGATGGAGGCATCTCATGGTTCAGTTACGATACAAATATATTTTTTGTAAAGTGTCTTGCCCAAAATTTACGTCTTATTTTAAAGGATTCTCCAAATAAAATGCAAAAGTAATTCCCGATAAATTCCTGTAATCGAAAAAGCTAGCTGTGTTGCCAGTCATCTCTGTACAATTTGTATGAAGATGTGCAGCATTGTCTGTGGCATGCACACTGCGTAGGTATACTGTGTGCCCTTTGACGCCCCAAAACTGTGTTGCACTAGAAGTTACGGCAACAATTACGATCCTCGTTTTCATTAGGAGAGCTTTAAATTTGGCTAACTTTAGTGAGTATGAATGCTGATATTTTGGGTGAGAACTTTTAAGAAATGTTTGTTTTGGGGATAACAAAGTTTTTTGCAGAAACTTTAAAGTGTTTTTGAGCCCCTTTCCAGTTTTTGAATAATTGGGGGTGGTAATCAGTGGAATGAAAAAATTTTAGCAATGCCGGTTATTTACCGATTGTGCAATAATCGGCCCGATGCCGATTATCTAACAGATGATTGGTCGAACACTAGTCTGGGGATCTCTCACGCCCTCAAATGACAATATTTTCTCACCAAAGTTTATCCATCAACTCTCTTTCACATGATACACCTGAAGATAATTCTCTTACCCTGGCAAACTTTCAAAAAAATGCAATTTGAAGCCAAACATAGGCTCCATGTTGTAGTCAGTGGCAAAGCATGTTCACATACGGATATCATGTGGGTGACTTGGTTCTTACACATACGTATAGTAACTGTATACTTCAACAATAGATTTGGGAGTACATGACTTTATTGCATTGGACATATAAGTATATATGCACATGCGTCTACATGGCCAACACACCTTGGAGAGCACTTGTAAGGGCTGTGATGGAGGAGTGTAAGGGCTGTGATGGAGGAGTGTAACGGAAACACACAGCACTGTTCAAGGGCTAGGCCTAAAGTGATTTTGCCCCTGATATTGTTCATGATCGGTTTAGTATAGCTTGCTTAACTTACTGCTTAGCCCAAAATGATATCATCAAAATCCTTTCATGGAATGCCCTCATACATAGGATATTTGAAGTATGGGATAATGAAAGCTTGTCAAAACCTCTTTGTTTTCACTTTATCATTTACAGAAAAGGAGTGAACTGAACACAGGACATTAAGTTAATAAGCCAGAGCAGCCTGTAAAGTGCCTGTAACTTAGGCCTAGGCCCAGCCTACACAGTGAGGGATTGCTGATTGCGTGCTTTTCTTATATTGTTTGTTCTAGTGTTCAACTGATCATTTTTAGATAATCGGCATTGTGCCAATAATTGCTCAATTGGTAAATAATTGGCATTGGTAAAATTTTATCATTCAACTGATTTCCAACACTGATTATTTGAAAACTAGAAACAGGGCTTAAATAGACTTCAAAGTTTCTGCAAAAAAACTTCCAGGCCAAAAAATTCTCCTTCCATCGTGGCCATGGCTGCAGTAAGTTTTTTTTGGCCTCCGACAGCCGTTTTCCTTAAACTTATTGAAGGCCACTTTTGGCTGGCGATCGACGTATCAGTTAAAACGCTCAGTATATTCTACTAAATACTGAGCTCACTTCCTTCATCATTCTTTTTACACAAGCATTCACAATGCAGCATGCCGGAACCAATAAGTTTTTCACTTTCAAAATCGTTCTAGTGATATTTGATTCGCATGCTATATGAACCGATCGTTTATATCTCCCATGTACAGACTATTTCTGCTATATATACATGTCTACAAATCTGCGACCGCCATATATGTCTTGCATGTATATTTTTCTGCTCAATTAGGCTTTGTTGCACAAACAACCTACACAGTCTAACGGCAAATACTGTGTTTAGCTACGTAGATCATTAGCGATAATCACTGCTTCAAAAGCTCACCATCAAAACAGATTCCTACACAATATATCCACTGATACGTACAGCTCTCGCCGCAGTTTTCTGCCATACTTGCGCTACTTGAAATTATGTACGTTTGCTACATGGTAGAACAACTTTTAACTGTACTGTGCTAAATTGTGGTGCTTATGCTTAGGCCTGTCTGCATTGGATCTGTGTATTATAAGTGCACTGAGTTGCCTTGTCTACACAATTGTACGTCGTAGGGAACTGCGTCTTGGTCAATATTCTTGTTTCAGGTGTATTACTTTTTACCCTTGGATGAGAGGAGTTTTGGCCTAAGATTGAACTAGAAATTATTGGTTACGAAGGCCATGTTTGACCTTGGACTAGGAAAACAAATTTTGTGGCCAGAATTCCCAAAACAAACATTGAAGTTCCAGCGCAAAATGTCAGTGCTTGATACTCGCAAAACTTTCAAAATTTAAAGCTCTCTAAATAATAGCGAGCATTGAATTGTTGTCATAACTTCTAATGCTGCAGTCCAGGTACGTCAAAGTCCACACAGTATCACCTTCAATGTGTGCATGCCACATGCACTACAGCACAGCTGCTTACAAATTGCACTACAGGAAGAGACATTGGCTTCGTGCTACATTTTTCAAGTTTCAGTGCTAACCATATCATCGGTACACATTTGGTGCACGTAGTGTAGCAACTAGAAATTTGGTAACTCAAGGCTCATTAACCTGCATAAATTATGCTACTTCCCACATTCCTTTTGGTAAGTCTTGAATTATGGATGATACAGTATGCATGTGCGTACAGGTATTCCATTATTCCCTTGCAAGGGAATATGGGAACGCAAGTACGTGATATGTTACTCAAGAAAGTTTCTTGCGAAGTTGAAGTTCACCTAAGCAATGTACACCGAGTACGGTGTGTAATACAAAATGCAAGCAGGGATGTACCCACGCTGGGCAACGCGGGGTGGGTCCTGCCCAGCACTTACTCAAAAAGAACAATCCCACCTGGCACTTTATTTCCAAACGTTTGCCTCGATGAACAGAATGGTTCCCCTTGCTCATTGACCTCAAAAATTAGACACAGTAAATCAATGCGCCAGTGTGATTACTAACCTAGCTATGTGCGACATAATGTCCATGCATGAAACTGTATTATGTGCCCCTATTGGCTAGTTCCTGTACATTGCTGAAGGTGCGACTCTAATGTAGTGCAGTGTGTTTGAGGCACTCTGTACTGTTACGATAGCTTACAGCCTTTCTATCATTCTGACTGCCCTGAGGCTGTAGAAATACCTACAGTAGTGTGCAACACACAAGATGTGAAGTTTAGGAGCAAAATGCTTAACATCATGGTTCAAGAAAAGCAGATTAATGTCTGGATGAGTTCCATTTTGTTAGCTGTATCAAGTTGGTTGAGTGAATGTTTTTAACGTTTCTGGAGGACCTCAAACAGCACAGCAAAGAGCTGATAGCCCTATTTGAAATTGAAGTCAGCACTTGATGCCTTGTTTCTGCAGATACACAGATATTAGACTAGTGTTAGGACCTTTCTTAGAACATTGCAGTGACATCAAGTCAATCTCTAGGTTTACTTTTAATGGTTAGGGTTAAGTCTGGGCCACTAAGGATCAATTGCTCAAATGAGGGCTAAAAATGGACAAGGGTGATCTGTAACAGTTGCATCACTTTTAATTCTTGTACCCTACTTAGGTACAACATTTTTCCAACTTTTCTTAATTCTAAGTGATTGAAATCCCTTCAAAATTGAATCCATCAAGGTGGAAATTCCCCAACTCAATATTAAGCCTTTGCAGCTAGCCTTGCAACCCCCCCTCCCCCCGGATGACGCAAGTCGGCAATCATGAAAGTGTCCAGCACTCCAAAAATCCTGCGTACATCCCTGTGCAAGTGCATTGCCTACTATTACATACCACGTTCGTCATGTACAAAGGAAGGAACTACCCATGTAAATTCATGCACTACCGGTAACACAGTTTTTCCATTAAGGGAATGTATCAGGATTAGTTTTGCGTTTCATTTGGAGAATCTTTTAAAATAAGATGTAAGTTTTGGGCAAGGCACTTTACAAGAAATATTTTCATATCGTTTAGGAACCATGAGATGTGTATATCAAGTAAATTGAGTGGAATTGTAGTGGCCCTGAAGTGCTAAGGTAGTTAGGTATTTTTATGTAGAACTGGGTGGATCTAGGCTAAGTAATAGCACTACTACAGTGTACAGTGCAGAACATTTACACAGAATCTTCCGACATGATCGGTGGATGAAAACTAGGCAGACAGACAGGCCCACACTTTGTCTAACGTTGTAGGCCTGTGACATCGTAGGCAAACGAGTATTTGTGGTTGATCTCTACTGTATCTCCGTATTTTTAGAGGAAATAATACAAAAAACTTATATTCCTTGTGTAGAATGTACGGAACTGTTCCTAATGCTCTTCAACTCAATGTGAAAGTTGTCATCATACAGAGTGTGTACAATATGCTAGAGATACACAGCAGATGGCAGGAAAGCATGACATTCCTATACATGTTAATAATCGGCGATCGTTAATTGGCATTGGCCCAACTATGTAATTAAATAATCTGTAATCGGTTATTACCAATTATGGTATAATCCGTCGAACACTAGTTTGTACAGTAGGTAGTCTAGATGTATATGTCATGAGGTACGGAGTAACCTAGTGATACTGTAAGTCAGACTTTCCAACTTCAAAAATGGCAAACCTTGAGGTTCTTGCAAGGAAACCTGGAAATCACATCTCAAAGCTGGAGATATTAAACAAGTCTCAAACATAACTATGAAAAGTCAGATTAGGCCTATAAGCTAAAAGAAACTGACAGATGTGAGAAAATAGCCTGAACATAGTATGTCCTGAAATAGGAAATCTTTTGCTGAATTAGTCACTTTTCTGACAATGATATATCCGCTATTCAGATTAACTTAAAGGGAAATACTGCGTTTGTAAGACTTTTTATTTAATCTGTCCTGTTTTACAAACAATCAGGTCCCTTTCGATGAAAGAGGTAACTGGGAAAAAATTTCTAGCTGGTGAGCACTAATTAACAAGTAATTAAACTTTTTGTAACAACTCACAAATTTGTTCACCCAAACAATTATGCATGCAAAACCACACCTTCGTCACCGCTGATTTGAAATCCACCAATCACATCAATTTATCACGTTACATCAGACAATAACAAACGCCTACTACAACATGTGAAAAATTTTCCTAAAATACAAACAAACTTCTGAGAAATCGTTACGACACTGTCTGTATTCAGCTACAGTTAGTATACTATAAAGGGGTTCTTGAAAGTTCCCTTGTATACAGTACACAAAGTTATAGTAAGTGTAATTCGAATTGTAGCCATTTGGGCCCTAGCAGGTTGCTGTGCTTTTAGAACAACAGGATGGGAAAGAGATTGTTGGTGCTTCAGCAACTGCTATTATATCGGTTTAGCCCCTATGAGAAAACAAAAATTTTTACGAACCTTTGATGCCACTCGTCAAAAAATTGTGTACAAGTGGTATTCATCAAGAAATAGTGGTGTACCATTCATTCCGTCTGTTATCAGTGTCATCGCCCTATTCACCATGCTGTTCATGTCTCACACTGTAATGCACACAGTGGGAGACGTGAAGAACATGGTGGGAGATGGCACTGATTGAATCTCCCTGGGTGGGCTGCAATATCCCATAGTCCAGCACAGACTGTACAGAAACTGCGGTGGTCACGTAGCTTGTTGTGAGCATGAAGGACAGAGTTGTGGGAATTGCTTTGGGTAAGCGAGGTCAGCAAGCATTGCATAATGATCGAGTGTAAGTATGACTCGGCAAACTCTCTTCCTAAATGAATATGCAGCGGTAAGAACGATGCATGTGGGCAAGGCTTATTGTTCGATAATGAGCCGGTTCAATGAGAAAACTGTTGCTTCTTTTGGTCCATATTTTGTGAGATTTGTGTTGATCTGCAAGTTATTTGTGATTCATGTTAGGAAAGGGGAATAGACCACAATGAGATTACATTGGTGTCACTTTATTATATTTTTTCAAACGTAATATTTCCCTTTAACCAGCATGGAAAGCACTGATCTTAACTTATCTGGCATTGCCTCAGAGTGATTTTCATGGTGTAATCTGGGATTTTCACCGTGAAACGATGCACGAAACTGTGAGACTCACAGGTGATAGCGAGTCTGATAAGTCTTTGAATGGGTAACCAAGAAGCTTCAATTGAAAAACATCACAGGGTCATCATTACACAGTACTTAGCCATTGAACATGACCATAAACTCTGCTCCTACAATAGCTGCTCCTTCTATTCACTGACACTCCTTACACAGTCACTGTCTTGTAAACATAAAATGATGTGATTTGTTAGAAAATTTTACCAGCATGCAATGCTTCCAGTCCTTAAATATAGTCAGTCAGGGGTAGTTGGGGTAAAAAAGAACAACCCCCTCAGAGCCAGAGGAAGGTTTAGTAAAGTTGCATAATTATGTTAAGGCAACATATCTATTTTATTTTATCATAAAAAGTAATATGTAGATTATTTTACGCCAGAACAGTGGTACTTTGAATGCCTACAACCCAAAAGTCGACCGTTTTGAAGTTTGCACCATGTTTCCGAAACTTTTATCACATGGAGTACTTACAGCATTGGGAGATTATTTTAAACTGTAGTAATTTTTTAACAGGCTTGTATCAACACCCAAGTGAGCAATTACTTGCCATGTAACTATAGGTTTCAAAAGTGCCTTGTTTTTTTTTAACCCCAATGAAATTGTCAGTTTTGGAGTTAAAAAAAACTCTGTTTTCCAGAGATATCACAAAATTTACCCTCATAAATAACCTGCAGGGCCATTTGTTGGTACAGTGCATGTTTTCTTACTGATTATAGTAATTTAGGTTGGTTTAATGTGGTCTCAGATGTTTATACTGTATCATCAGTATGAGAAGGTTGCCTAAAATTATACTTATGATAGGCTATAACATTAGGCTATATACCTTCATACAGTGTGTACATGTAATTGCACTGTGTACTTAGAGGTACAAGTGAAAATTTCTGTGCTGTAGCAATTGCTTATTTAAAAAGCTAATATCCTACAGTCTGCTATTTAAAAACTGACTTTCAGGTGTGTATATTAGATTCATTTTTATAGTCCTAAAACAAGGATTTGCCATGGGGATTTTTATGTACTGTAGCCTACTACTTTCACACAGATTACAGAACGGTTATAATTTGAAAATTAAGGTACCTATTTCTAAAAAACATGTCCTGTACCCACCTGAATTATCTAGAAACATTTATTGACTTGATTCTGAATTGAAAAAACTTAAATTTTTAGTGTAAAATCTCATAAAACTTGGTTTTTTTTACCCCACAGAAGTTTTTTTACCCCAAATTTGGAAAATTTTGGGAGTAAAAAAAAACAGCAATTTTTTTTGAATATCTCAAGCTTCCTTTAAGCAAAACAATTTTGCTATGGACAGTCAGAAACCTGATTCCATTCTTCAGTTCACTACAGTGGAAAATTATGAAAACCTTTAACCTGCGTCTCTTTATATCAAAATTTATGATATTTTTTTTTTTGTTTGTTTTTTACCCGTCTAACTATAATAAAAAATGGGACATATTTTTACGAGGTTGTGTCCCTGTCACAGAACCTATATTTTTACCTAGTAAAATCATTAATGAATGGCCAAAACAGAGTTTGTTTGTGTTGCCCAAACCTCAGTTATAAGCCCTTTTGCAAAAAGTTGAAATCATCTGTGTAAAAACATGTACGACACATCGGTTTCACATTAACTGACCCCAAATATGAACCTGTTCCTTTGTGACAAATAAAAATGGAGATAATATGTTTATTAACCTTTTTGATCTCCAGTTATTATCTAGAGTAGCTAGTGGGATAGAAAAATTAAAATGAAATTCATAGGCTTGTGCAATATAATACAAAAAAATTTCATTGCTGAAAAGCACTAAAATTTGACAGCAAAATTGGCCCCACATAGAAAATACTGTACAAATATGACTATGATCATGACAGCAATTCTATATGTATGACAACTTCTGTTTAATTAACTATTATTCCAGGTAGCATTGACCCCTTCCATTGATAAAGTAAAAAACCTGTCATCTATGCTTCTGTTTTGGGTAGTTATTGTCCAGAATTGATTTTTATTGCTAATGTTATGTTTTGCTGTCAAAAATCAGCCAAAAATGAAAATTTCTGGTGGAATCCAGGAAGACAAGGAATAGTATGACTGCTGCATGAATGAATAATAACCATGATAGCAGTTCAGTGATACCAGGATCACACTTGTAGCTAATTGTGAATATGGTTTGTTTTCTGCTTTTGATATTGCTAATGTTACTATTTGCAGTGCTGTCAAACTTTCAGTAAGTAACATTAGCACACAATAAATGCATTCCACTGGAAAAATACTGAATGTATTCATATCCTTTCAGGCCTTGTTGTCTTTTGATGTGTGCGATTGCTCGCCCGCACCTAAACGTGCCTTAACTAAAATCAAGGTGCGCTATTAAATGCTCACCTATTGCGTTGAAACACGCACCACGATCACAAGATCAACTCATCAACTGAGCAGGTTGAGGAGTTATCCACGTAAGCGCAGCATGGCTGTAGTGCTGTACAATACATATATACAAAAGTGATCTGCTTATCGGCTCTTCATGAGCTTCTTTCTAGATGAGTCACCACAATTTAAATAAAACCATAAATCGTATCAATTTAAAAACGATTGACTTAAAAGTTTTTGGCATTGTTTTGCAAACTGCTTGCATTTAAGTATAATTTTGAAGAGAAAAAAAAAAGGACTCCCCTTGCCCTTTTTAGGTGAGCTTTTGTTACTCGCCTTCATTTTTCATAAGACAAGGCCTGCCCTTTCATGATCAATTTATAGCATCTACCTGTTTTAAACTAACCTAACAGTCGAGGTGGCAAATATCCATAATCTGTCACTTCACCTTACTAGGTATGGTTTGCTGTCAAGAATACATAAGTCTGCAACATGGTAACATAAGCACACATTTTTTCAAAAATTTTTATCCAAACTGTTAATAATCACACCATATTTATATCTTATTTCTTAGAAATCATGCTCCTGCTGAACTTGTAAGCCAAATGAAAACACAAATTTATTTCCTATGTATACTTGGGTATGCCTAATGTTTGACACCCTGTCAATGTTGCTAATGTTACTACTGACAACACTGTAATGGGAAGCTAACACTAACCTAGTTAAATTTCATTTGAACAATGGAAATGCACTAGCAGTTATCTCCTTTTTGATTCCTTGCCGAAGGCAGGCAAGGAATCTTTGCGATGTTGATGTCGTGTGTGTGTGTGTGTGTGCGCGTGTGTGTTTGTGACACAGCTTGTAATCCCAATCTCTCAAGAGAGGAATGACCGAAACTTTTCATATTTGGTATGTAGATTTGTCATGTTGAGAGGAAGAACACTATTGATTTTGGCAGAGATCAAAGGTCATTTGAGGTCACCAGAGGTCAAAGTCTGAAAACGTTGTAATCGCGATATCTCGAGTTAGGAATAACCAACCCTTTTCATATTTGGTATATACATTTGTCATGTTGAGATAAAGAACCCTAGTGTTTTTGACAGAGGTCAAAGGTCGTTCGAGGTCATCAGAGGTCAAAGTTCCAAAACCTTGTAATCGCAATATCTCGAGAGAGAAATGTCCAACACTTTTCATATGTGGTATGGTGATTTGCCATGTTGAGAGGAAGAACCGTATTGTTTTTGGCAGAGGTCAAAGGTCACAAGAGGTCAAAGTACAAAAACCTTGTAATCCCGATATCTTGTGATAGGAATGACCAACACTTTTCATATTTGGTTTGTAGATTTGTCATGTTGAGAGGAAGAAACCTATGGTTTTTAGCAGAGGTCAAAGGTCGTTCAAGGTCACAAGAGGTCAAAGTCCAAAAATCGCATTTATCTTGAGATAGGAATGACCGACACTTCGTATTTGTTATATTGATTTGTTATGTTGAGAGGAAAAACCCTATTGTTTTTGGCAGTAGTCAAAGGTCCTTTGAGGTCACCAGAGGTCGAAAGCTGAAAACCTTAATTGGTAACATGATATCTCAAGGTAGCAATGACTGACACTTCATATTTAGTACTGTATGTAGATTTGACATGTTAAGAGAAAGAACCCTATAGATTTTGTTGGAGGCCAAAAGTCATTTGAGGTCACCAGAGGTCAAAATCCTAAAACCTTGTAAATGTTTATCTTGGCACGGGGCTAAGTTGGCATGGGGTCGAGTTGGCATGAGACAAGTTGGCATGGTGCTGAGTTGTCATAGGGGTGCGTTGGTATAGGGCGAGTTGGCATGGGGGCGAGTTGGCATGGTGCTGAGTTGTCATAGGGGTGAGTTGGTGTAGGGCAAGTTGACATGGAGGCAAGTTGGCATGGGGCGAGTTGACATGGTGCTGAGTTGTCATAGGGGTGAGTTGGTGTAGGGCGAGTTGGCATGAAGGCGAGTTGGCATGGGGCGAGTTGTCATGGGGCCGAGTTGACATGGGGGCAAGTTGGCATAGGGCGAGTTGGCATGAATGTGTTGTGTCTGCTTGGCTCTTGTCAATTTCCAAACCACAGTTCACAAAACATATTTTACAAAGGCAAGGAATCACAAAGCCTTTTGGCTTTCTGGTTACTTTTTTTTTGAAAGTTGGAGCCTGATGCATCAAACCAAAGGAGCTATAAGCATCAATGGAAATTTTTATTTTTTCTCCATTGTGGGAGCAAATTGGGTCATTTATTGGAAACATGTCACACACAAGTGGATTGTATTTATTTAGTTTGCATACATTTTGTGAACACTATGGATGCATTGTCAATTGTAAGTTAGGCATTTACACAGTAACTGATACCTGTACCAATATTGTGTCAAGTGTATGCTATGTGAGAATAATACAATGATACATGTATTGATGCTATCTCTATAGCAAGTGTTTAACTTGGGTGATACAGTATTGCAGGTCCAAGCATTGTATTGAATAAACTCAGTTACTGCAAAACCAAGTCATATTTCAATTTTTATTTTTGGTTTTGATGATAAGAGAAACCTATGCATTCATGATGGCGTGTGTGTGTATTAGGGGTGCCAGACTTCCAGCAATAGCCGGAATTCCAGCTTTCACCTGATTTTGAAATATGGTTCTGGCCCAACACATTGCTTCTGTCCCATGTTTGAAAGTAAAGCCGAAGCCGATGCAAGCCCTACAATGTTTGAATGCACATGTAAAATAAGTAATAAAAGCGACTGGTCAAATAAGGCTAGAGTAGCTCAATATACTGCGCTAAGTGTGTGTCATCATTCACTGCACTGGAGACTGTATATATACATATATATATGTACTTGGTGTTTTGCTCATTCAATGTGCATAGGTGTTGCACAGTGCACAGGTTTGGGTAGTGTGTGATAGTGCAAACATACGGCAGCCTTACAGGGTTGCGGTGCATTGCATTATGACTGTGAACGAGCGCTACCGTTTGCAGAGGAAAAAAACAATTGACTGCAAAAGCCACGGTAACAGCTGGTTTTGCCGTCAATTATACCTAGAAGCGGCAGCACATTTTTGCCGTCGATCAATCTGTACTTCTTCAATGGATCAATCTCTACATTTCTTTCCCATGCACATCGGAATTTTACGTAAATAAACTCGAGGTAGGCTAATGCATTGTAGCTATCATTGTTTACTATACAGCTGATAGCAGTTTGATCTACGCACTTCATGCAGGTGTTTAATACGCTGGCTTTCCTTGGCCTTCAGCTAGCAGCAGCCATATCAAATTTAAATATTTGTGTTTGATCAATTGTAGAAGTATCTACAGCTTGCTGCATAGGCTACATCTTGTACTGCAGAGAGTAGGCCCATTTCAAAATACATTGTTTTACAGTATCAAACATGGCTAAATTTGTCAAAAATGACAAAAGCATTCTCCTGGCATGTTCAAAAGACTCTTAAACAATTATCTATAAAATATTGACAACTTTTAATTGGAAGGTTTTTCCCACTAGGCACATTTCTTTAGAGGGGCTTTGCAGTTTTACCATTGCCTAACATGCAAAATACATGGATATAGGCCTACTAAGATGCTAATCTAACACAATACACGTGCAGAAGTTGTCTGCTTACCCATAGAGCTACAGGGTCTAAAATTTCCCAATTATTTTCGTTCCAAATTGTAAACAAATGTTGTCTAAGATGTTGATATGAGTGTTCAGACTTATTTATGGTCTGGATAGGGTCTTTGCTTATCAAACCACCTTAGATATTTTTTGTCTTTTGCCATACATATACTGTTATGAGAAGCTGATACAGTCTCATGACTTCAAGGATGTCCATGCGAAGTGAACTCAAGTTCACATGAAACTAGCACCACTCTGAATCCTTTTTTCCATTGCTGTGTGGGTGGGGTGGGGGGCTACTAATACCTTCCATTATGTATTATATTTCTGCCGCATCAGTTCAAGTACAGAACCCCTTTATATTTGTTCACCTCCTAAAAAAAATTGTCAAAAATGTTGCAATGAGTTTCTTTTAAAATTTGCACAATAGCTGCACTAAATTGCATCTGAGAACATTAAAAATTCAAAAATTTTCCAAAGGGGAGGGGAACCTACCCCCTCCCCTTGGACCCCTCCCCTGGAAGGGCAGTCCACAAATTTTTCAGGCCCTGGAAGGCAAATCCTGTTAGCACCCCTGGTGTATGTACGTGTGTATGTGTGTGTATGTTTGTGACACTTTGCTCCTTAACATGATATCTCAAGAAGGGAAACTCGGACAGTTCTCAAACTTGGTACATAGATGCCCCATAATGAGAGAAAGAACCCTATTGTGTTTGGTGGGGGTCAAAGGTCATCTGGAGTCACCAGGGGTCAAAATCCGAAAACCTTGTTAACACGATATCTCAAGTTAGGAAGCTCGGACAGATTTCATACGTAATATGTAAATGCGTTAGGGTGAGAGGAAGAACCCTATTGTTTTTGGTGGGGTCAAAGGTCATCTGGGGTCACCAGGGGTCAATCCGAAAACCTTGTTAACATCTCAAGTTAGGAAGCTTGGATTAATTTCACATGTAGTATGTAGGTGCGTTAGGGTGAGAGGAAGAACCCTATTGTTTTTTGCAGGGGTCAAAGGTCATCTGGGGTTACCAGGGTCAAACTCCGAAAACCTTGTTAACACAACATCTCAAGGTACAGAGCTTGTATTGATTTCATACTTAGTATGTAGATGCGTTATGGTGAGAGAAAAAACCTACTGTTTTTGGCGGGGATCAAAGGTCATCTGGGGTCACCAGGGGCCAAAGTCCGAAAACTTTGTAAACACAATATCTCAGGGTATGAAGCTTGGATTGATTCCATACATAGTATGTAGATGGGTTATAGTGAGAGCAAGAACCCTAATGGTTTTTTGGCTGGGGTCAAAGGTCATCAAAAACCTTGTAAACACGATATCTCGAGATAGGAATGACTGACACATTTCATATTTGGTATATAGATTTGTCATGTTGAGAAGAAGATCCCTATTGTTTTTGGTGGAGGTCAAAGGTCATTTGAGGTCACCAGAGGTCAAAAGCCAAAAATCTTGTAAACACGATATCTCAAGGCAGGAAGCTTGGATAGATACCATATGTAGTATGTGGATGCATTATGGTGAGAAG
>WURT03585836.1:0-64639 GCA_009936505.3 Holothuria glaberrima
TTCACAGAAGTGATAAACAGGCTACAAATACCTCGTGTGATTCAATTTTCTCTCCTTGTTACCATGGTAGTCCCAAGTGGGATGAATAATCAGTAGGTCGAGGTTGGTAGATAGAAGTTAGAATGTGTAGGTCGAAAGGTAAATAGTTGTTCATTCGATCTTGAATTTTATACCAATCCTAGATAGAGCGTAGCCCTTATCAAAGCTCGGTGCCGCTCAATTTTTCTCTCTGGTATTTTCTCTGAACCTTTCCTGCTTTGATAGGTGGAACGCTAACCATTTCAAAAAGAGGCCTAAAAGCAAGATCATGGATACAGGATGTGAGATTATCCCGATCAAACATGTAGGCCATCAGCGATAAAAATAACGACCCACCCCAGTTACATTTTTTTACCGAAGGACTTTTAAGAATATCATCTCCACTATACAACTCATAATATGAAGACGTAGATGCCGGTAGAGTTGCATAGAAACTGCAGACGACTAGGCAAATTTGCTGTGTGACGACGAATTAATTGCATAAAAGCCATTCCCAAATTTAGACATTCTAGGGAAATTTATAGCCGAGTCACGAGTCCAGACTATGCCACACCGAGTCCGATCCCTAGCCTAGATTAGATAAGAAGTGTCCAACACTTTTATCTTGCGATATAGTGTTTACAAGCAAAATAAAAGTTGTTTAAAGTTTTATCTCAGGTGACCTTAGGTAAACTTTGATCTCAACTTTGACTATTAACTAAAACGAAACGTAGCTTCAGAATAATTTTAGCAAGATGGAACATGGGTCAGAAGTTTACCTATACTGATTTTATTCCAGAAAGTTTTAACCGTAATTCACCAGGTCTATTGGCGTGACACAAAATAAGCAAGAAGCCTGTAATGACCATAACCAAGCCAAATTAAGGAATGTAGTGCCGGTAGAAAAAAGAAAAGAAAAAAGGGTTGATTAATAAGGCTAATGACCGACTCCAGAGTATGTAATTTGACAAGAAATAGAACTCCTGGTCTCTAATGTCTCTAAATGGTCTCTTTTTTTTTGGTCTCTAAATGCTGTTTATTACAGGTCTTGAGTTAAGGTATACTCTTGAACTGAAATATTTGAGATAAGCTAAGCTAACTAAGGTGAAGAGACGTTGAACTTTGTTCATGCTTAGCTCCGTTGGGTGAAGAGAATTCGGTTCTGTTCTATGTCATTTTAAATACACGTGTAAGCAAACACCCGTGCAATACTTGTCTGCGAACCGATCTTTCCCATGCGCTTGGATAGGGTTGATGTGCTTAGAGCGGCACAAAACCAAACGTCACGGGACACAAAGCGAACGCCACTTGGTGAACTGCAGGGCTTTGATTGGTTCAGTGACTACCAAAAAAAAAACAATTTCCCCGCCTTTTCGAAACAGCTAGCAATGATCTATTTGTATTACTATTCATGTTAATATGCACGTTTCAGATAGTTCCTGTTATGCTACTTATTTATTCATCCTTAATATACACATGTCACTACGTTTTTGCTGTTCACACCTCAAGGTGCATTCATCCTGACTAGAACTGCAAACATCTAGGCAGCCATGGTAGCCAAACTGATATTTTTGATGGCCGTTCTGTGCCAATGCAGTGGTATGTATAATTTTATTGTTGTTTTTTATTCATTTTTATTAACATCCAAGAGACTATACTCAGTTAGCTTAAAGAGTTAATCTCCCAGATGCCCTCTAAACGTATGAAAATATGAGATACAAAGCTTGGAGTAAGCAGACAAATGTATAAACATAAAGACATGACAATTAAAATTCAACTAGGTGTACAACTTCTTTTTATAAATTGCAAACCTAAATAAATAGCACGTTAACACATTTTTATTTGCAATTGATAGGTGCTAGATAATTGTGCATAATAAATTTACAGGACTTAGTTTGCCTGCCGGCTAACATGCATGTTTGTACTTTCCCCAGCCTTAGTGAGAATTATCACGTGCCGGCGGGTGAACTTGTTAATCATTGTAACCCCTTAGATCAAAAGTTAACACAAGATAAAATGAGGCAGGGATAAAACTTTTGTTTTACCTTCTTTTCTCTTTGAAAATCTCGGGCGCTTCTGTCATGTATCGTGTAGAAAAGAAGTGACCTTTAGCGGGAGTAAAGCAAAGTTAAACAAAGTGCGGAGGATTGTACATTCAAAAGACGAATAAAGTGCTGAAACTGCCACATACATAAACATGGTGATTAATAGAGAGGCTTTTCCGGCTTCAACTTCCCCCTCTCCGACCCCTTTCGGCATCGATTTTTTTAAGACCATTTCAAAGTAGCACACAAGGTTTAATGATATCTAGGAATTTGCATCTAACAGTGTTTAATGTCATCAAGCCCAGATGCCTTTTGCTGCCCATTTTCAAAGGACACATGATCATTGATAACTAATGTTTTCTGAAATTGTTATTTGCTAAATATTAATATTGCATATTGAACTCCGTACAAACAGCTGTTTTGCTATGCGTAAAAGAACACGGACCATATTGAAACACCTTTTAAAAAAATTGTGAGTGATTTCTTTTTTTCTAGAGACCATTTTTTTACTACTAAACATGTCCATTTAAAAAAATAGTTAATGCCTTGACCGTCTTTTAAAAGATCACCGACAAACATCCTGAACAAATTTGAAAGTGCGAGTTTTATATAATCATATTCAATTCAAAGACAGGTATAGCAAGGCTGCATAACGTTGTTACACCATTTGTATCTCAGAGACAACAACGGATATAGCTTAAGCAAAGTAGTGAAATATTTCACTTTGATGTCCCAACACAGGTAAAGCATTTCATGTCATGTTCTCTTTTTAAAACTTCTAAACTAAAGAACACTTTATTTCTTCAGTCCAAATAGTAGCTCCATGGTCAAATAGCACACAAGTTTTTAAATGTTCAAAATGCATGTTTGCAGTTCAGCACGCCCTTAACGTGCCCAGTGCAAGCCAGACCCGTTCATTTTAAATTAGTTGGATAAGTTTTTACGGCCCAGTTTGTTTACTGGTTCATTGTTTCAGTTTGTTCGTTTTATAACAAACCTCTACTGGTTAGATGTACCTAAATACGTTTGTTTTAAAAGAACGCTAAATTAGGGCTAGGCATGTCTGACCTAGACTTCAACGAAACATGCTGCTCACTAAATCCGAATTCATTTACCAGGGACGAAAAGAGCTTATGTAACAAGTCCCATCTGTTTTTGATTGACTTTTAAAGAATTGTTACAATTTGTCCCTGTTATCTCCCGAAATGCCCCCCCCCCCTACACAATAACAGAAATGCTATATACCAAAAAATCTTCTCCTATGGTGCTAAATGTCAAGATTTCTTGGGGTCTCCTGGCATGCTTGTTGGCTATCTTAAATTGCAACACTAGCCAAACTGCATAATAACTACATTCAAATGAATCGTATAACTACTACTTATATTGATCCTAAGATATCAGGGAATTGCATATAACAGTGTTCGATTTCAGAAAAGAGAAAAAATTATTCCAGGCTGGCCATATATTGACCATGTCTAGATTCAGACATCACCCATGAAACTATAATCAAGGTCAAAACTCTTGTCTCTAAGCACTTCTCGGACGAGTTCATAAATAGCGCCACCTCTACTATCAATTTCGAAAATCGGGCTTCTCTACTTCATCCAAAACTAAACATGTCAGTCCACCTTTGGTTTTCAAATTACTATACTGTCCTTATATCAAAACCAAGGATCTAAAGAATTGCCCCATAAAACATGGCATTTTATTGAGAAACGCCCAAAATTATCTAAGATTTTTCAAAAACCCCACGCTCATTGCCTACAAACGGGCTGATAACCTGAGCGACTCTCTCATTAGAGCATCCTTTATTTCGGAAACTCCAACTAAAATTGAAATTAATTGACACATCTTTAGTTGATATCCTGCATGAATAATACATCTAATTTTGACCTAATACAATTTTCAATTGCACCAAATGCCATTTAAACCTACCGCTACTGATGAGACCGGGTACCTATCTTCCACGGTCGAAACGCTCATAGCAATAGCACAATCCCTATAGCTTACTACTACATACAGTCAACCATCTAACATAAAACCATACCTACTCCTGGTTTCCTGGAAATTTACTCCTGTGCACCATGGGGTATAGATTGACTACTCTTTTGTCAAAGTATTTTATTATGATATATCATTACTTTGGTCACGTCGCTGAGTTCTGGAGAGCCGACCATATTTCCTACTTTTTTTACTATTTTTCTACAATTTTTTCTACTATTTTTGCAGTAGCACAATCGCTTTAGCTTTCTACTACCTATAGTCAAATAACTACATAACACCAGACCCACCACTGGTTTCCTGAAAATTTAATCCTATACATCATGGGGTATAGATTGACTACTCTTACATCAAATTATTTTATCCTGATATATCATTACTTTGGTCAGGTGACTGAGTTCTAAAGAGTCTACCACATTTTCTAATTGAGTATTTTTTCTGCCTTTGTTTGATCACCACATTAATCTGCACAAGTAATAATTCATCTACTTTAGTTTGATTTTTCTTTAAATTTATATCGGCGAACAATTATTGGAAGTTATATATTCACTTCCATATTTGAAGATAAGGCTAACGCTTTGTCCTTGTTGAGCAAAAGGTCTCTTTACATATTATGTTACACATGTAGCCTAAGACATGACGATGCTTGCAGCCTGTAATCTTCGAAACCCAAAGTAGGTGTGAATATTGCCCATTTACAAGGCAACCCAGTGAATAAAATGGTGAGTGCATACTGGTAACTGGTTATAGAAGGTTCTGTACATATGTATGCTTAATTAACAAACCTTCCCTAACCCCAGACAATACCTTACCTATACCTCCAACCTAATACTCAAGTTCCAAACAGAAGATCCCAAAATAACCAGATACCTGTGTGTAACATTATTATAGTGATCAAATGTAGCTGGTCACATCTGTTCCATAGGCCTACCTGCCAGTCAACCACTGGGATATTTTTTCATAGTTTCCCTAATTGCCAGATGAAGCGAAACCCTAGTCTAGGGTAAAACTTCAGTTTGTAAATACTATAGCTAAATAAACTATATGCTAACAGCAAGTTACCCAATGCTTACAAAGAGCCGAGACCAATCAAAGACATATTTAAAGAGTGAGGGCTTTGCCTAATTGCGAATATAATATCAATATTTGGTGTAGTAACACGCCTACGGTATAAACAGTTTGACCTCGTTTAAAACTTCAACTCATAATCTATTAGAAAATCGCTCACTCTCTTGATAGTTCGAAACTTACATACGACTCATAATACGGTAGCAAGGTCTGAAATTTGTCAAAAAAGGGATTTCAGAACAATTCAATAGAAAAATTTGTGGTAAGAATTTACACGGGCTATACAGTTAGTCCTATGTATATCCCTATATCGAGTGTTCTACAAAAATATTTTAATTCACGTCTCAGGCTCTGGCATATTGCTGAAAGACATTTTAATTTTTAAAATTTCAATCACTTTCTGAACTTCGTACATCATAAACATGAACAGGTATGGGAAAAATTCAACATGTTTTGAGGGTGTTTTTGTAGGACCTCTCATTAATTTCTCTCTAGTGTGATTGATGTTGTATTGTCTAAGCTTTAAACTTGTTCGTTACACAGGTCAGATATTCCACGACACAGGAAATGACATAAGGAGTAGCGACAGTGTGATATACAATATTGGTTCAGACAACAGGCTTATTTGTCACGACGGTACTAACACCTACTTCACCATTGGTAACGAAATACGGAGAATAACGTCACCTTCCGGTTCGGTTATTGTGATTACTGCGGACGGTGGTAAGTTTCAAGTGATCTCACGAAGCAAATACATGCAATTTCTGCCAGCCATCAGGGCCCGTGAGGTTTCATATTGAAGGCTCTAAATAGGAACGTACTTGTTAATGAATGCATATAGTTTTCCATTTAAATACTCTCTTAAAAATGGGCAAAATTTGCCCAACTTTTTGACCAACACTGAGCATCTATTCAACATCCTAAGCAGTTGGGTAAAATTTAAACCAACCAAATTTGGTGAAGGCTGAACCAAACTGTTGAGAGGAAAATAAGAGCAAAATGCCGCCAATGTTAAAATTAAAATATATTATGATAATAGAAGAAATAATCCTTAAAATTATGTTTGTGAATATTTTTTTTTATGTTTTGCTTTATTTTTAAGACTTACGCCAAATAATTCAAACTTATTCTTTAGAGTAGTATTTTGGAATTCAGGTCAACCAATATGGCGGAAGAAGCAAAATAGCCGCAAATGCTAAAATTACAATGGCTCATAATATTTATAAGGAAAACAATCCTTAAAAATCATTTCAAGGCATTTAAAGTTCCTCTCTGGCATACTGGCTTCGTCTATGAAATTGTCGGGCAAACGAGCTGCTCTTCGGAGCCTCATTGATTGTTCATGGTACTAAAGTTAATTGTAATTGGTTTGACTACGGTTCCCCCGAGTCACTCAACTCGAATGAGAAAGTGGACAACGTGTGAGCTAAGCTGACGACCTTCGGCTCTTGTTTCATTTCTTTGTTTGGAAAGTCACAGGTATCAATCACTTCGTACCCCTTTTTAATAGTACCCGGGTACTGTTTTGGACGTCCCATATCTTGTCTTGATGCGACTGGACAATATTGATTGTGTGTGTGTGTGTGTGTGGTCAGGAAGACTAAACTAATTACAAAGAGGATTATGTAATAGGACTCCAAGTTCGGAGGCTTCAATCTGTTCCACCTGCTGTCGAAGCTCCATTTTCGTCTGACCAGCTATGATTTCAGTGTTTTCGATGACTCACTGCCGGTCGCGTAATTTGTTTGCTATGGGGAGGGGGCTTGTACATAAGCATAGTAAGGGTTTTTATCAAAGCCACGAAACAACATTTTAAAAATTTAGGTCAAGCTGACGTTAGCCACAATAAACTAAACATGATGAAGGGGTAATACAACCTCTAGCACTGTGGTGAATTGTATATGTTAATTCAGCACGATCAAATGACGAGAAGGCAACAAAACATATCTGTTCTCGTCGTCGAAAACGTGAACTAAACTCAGGTATGCACACACTGTCTTTTTCATTCCTATTCAAAGATCATACTGCATCTATGTGCACATGTCCTTTATTTGTCTGTTACGTATTTGGTTCAGAGAGTTACCATGTCGGCCATTCAAGGCTTATTAAGTACAGCATCCCTGGGCTGTGCTGAAGTAGCACAACCTAAACAAAGCTGTAGACATCTGTTTACTTGACCATGTTGGATTGACCAAGTAGCCTGGGCTGACTCTCAGAAGATTAAGGAAACTTTTGTCACATCGGTGATAGGGATACCCCAAAGTGGAGTGAGAGAAAGCATCCCGTCACTAGATATCAAACTGTTGAGATGGTATATCAGAGGTCATACTTTGAAAACGTTGTTTTATACGGTATATAAAAATCCCATGAACGATGGGTCATAAACAAATCAAATAGAGATGTGAGCAATAAATTTACAAAACCTAACACATCATCCTACACTTAAACAGCTTTAACAGCTGTAGTGCAGGTGTAAACGTAATGAAATTGAAAGTATCACTGCTAATTCTACTGCCAAATATACCACTGAGCGTTTTGACTTTTTCGTTAAGGAAGACTTTGGAGAGAAAAAAACACAGTATAGGATAAGTCAATTACTGTTTACCCCAAAGGCTTTTTGACGACTATATCAAACTAGGGATACTTTTGTCATGTTTTAGCATTGTAAGCAAATTTGTTTTAATCGCTTGAGATTGTGTCTAAAATAAATTTAAAATTTTGTTTGAAAGTAAGCATTTGATTCCCAACGCCAATCCTTTTGAAATTGCTACAATCCTCAACACGCTTTCAGTTTATATATCGTTGCTGTGAGCAGCATCTATGCAAAAGTTGTAAATTTCCCCTTTTGCTTAGTACATCCTTCGTTCGTAGTACTTAAGATGACAAATTGGTATAAAGACAGTATTTGGTCAAATATCTGACTTCACTATAATTGATTCCAAAGTAAGGCATCGAAGTGTTGAATCAACTCGGCTAATTTTTCAATCAAATCTATTGAAGCATTTGATCAAATTGAGATTCAATAACAGTTTGACGGTAAAGTATTTAATGTGCATGCCAATAATTTACAGCTAGTCTGGTTTCAGATTAAGGTAAGTGCTACCTGGAACGGTTAATGCCACCATGTTTTTTTAGATTCCCTAACATGTCTATGAACAGAACAGATCAGGTATATGGGTATCTCCGGGTGAGTTGGGCGGGAACAATCAACCCGAAGATACCCATATACCTGATTTTTTTTCTTCTCATAGACATGTTAGGGAATCGACAAAGGTGGTGGCATGAATGACCTACTTAATCTAAAGCTGGAATTATCGTAATTATCTGTTACTCATTGAAGCGGCGAATTATTAACATGGGGAAATGCATTTGTATCACTTTTTCGACCAAAGCCAATCCATAGAATAATTTGTAAAATTATATCAGCGGACATATCGTAGTTAAAATGGTAAAATGGACACAATTTGTTGTCATGGTAGATTTCCCCATAAGCCTTTAAATTAAGATCCTAGGCAATATGTTGAAACGAGATATCGGTAAAGGACTAGCCATTTAAAAGATGGTTTTGAGACTCTAGCTAAGAGATCCAACAGATCAAACTGGCATCATGGTGTGAAGCCTCTAACTTTCTTTAATGGCTTCTTTCTTTAATGGCTTAATGGCTAAAGTAGGAAGACCTCCATTTCAAAAATTGTCCAGTTACTTAAAATTGTGGTATAGTTTCAAACTTTTTATAATAAGTAGAGTTAAAATTCAATTACAAGCTGATATCTTCAAGGATAGTTTTTCATTGTTTAATTTTTAGATATTGAATCTCTGTCTTGTACTTGCAATTTAATTGTGTATACATACACGGATGGTTCAGTTAGATACCTGGTATTCAGAGACATTGACAACAGTGATATCACCATACATGTCGATATAACACCCATGGGACGAGTCAGCGTAACCGTGGAAAGGGAAACGAGGTAAGTTTGGCACTGTGTTGATGTTATGACCTTCTTTTCTAGATCTGGCAATAAAACATAAATTCACATTTTAGAGTCTATTGTAAATTTTCACGGAGATACCGGAAAACAGATCAAATTCATTTCATGTTGTATACAATTTTTGAAACGATAGATAGGCAGCATTTATGTCATCCTGGAGATTTTTCAGTATAGATGAATGCATTCTTCACTTCCTTTTAAGATAGCAAAATTAAAATGAAAAACCCTATGACAAAGTATAAAAGTTTGTAGGAAACAGATTAATTCAGGACATCCATCGTGCTGTGGAGTTGCCGGTTACAGTTAATCTTGATTCCAACCACTGAAATAATCTTACAACTAGACGCATATTTTAAGTAATAACACAATGAGGCTTGAAACAATGTTTTCAGACATCGGAAGTTTCATGAATTTGCCATGAAGTAAGATTGATAATTCGCATTGTACTCTTTCTGTAATTGACAAATGAATGAACTGGCTCATATAGGGATAAGGCAGAGACGGCTTGGAGGATTTTTCGCTGTGGGAGAAAAGTAAAGTGGTGAGAAAAACATGGTGACTCCCGTTGAATTGTCCCACGATAAAAATAAAAAGAAACATGCATATTATGAGAAATGACTGACAAATGAGCTGGTGCACCGGCCTCCTTTAAATGATTCAAATTGGTATTGATATCGAGAAGTAACTATGGTTTGCGAACTCTGCAAAAACTGATAAACTTGTTGTGATGTTTCAAATAAAAAAGTATGTACGCAAATCCCAACAAAGCAGTTATATTATGTGATGTCGATTCTTTTAAGAAAAACATTTTAAGAAGAACCGTTAGCTTTTTACTCACTTTTTGAGCAGAAAAGGTGAGTGGTAAGAGGAAATAACTGAGGATTCTATTTGTTTGGAAAAGCTTCAAAGGCGTTAATTTAACGTAAAATATCCTGAGGTCAAGTGGCTCTGATTCAACATTTGAGGACACAGGAAAGAACGAAAAATTGTTTATTAGTTGCGATATGGAAAAACGCACTAGTGTTTTCCACCTCCATTTCTCGATAAGTGATTTACGGAAAGCGGAAGATATCTTTATAACCATTAGCTAAAAGGGCTTCGACATTTCTCACACTTATTGAGGAATCGCCGTATAGTTCTGAATAAACTTAACGACTACTTTCCTTGAAATCATTCAAACAATAACTGCACACTGGTTGGTCTATAATGACTTATAGTTCCAAATTAAGTTCAAACACAGTTGTGTGTCAAGATGCCCTTGAGCAGTTAAAAGTCAGTGCAGGCTACTCTGTGGCTTTTGTTTTTAATTAAATTGGAAGAGAGGCTAGAAGTAATTACAGTAGAAAGAAGTTTTACTGTCTGCGATGAGATCATAGAGCCCTCAAGGAGTTCCCAGAACCTAAGTAACAACATTCTACAAAGAATTGCTGAAACAAACTGGGAAGATGTGCAAGGTTCAAACGATGTATTAAATATTACAGACGCTGCATATGTCCTTTAAAAATATTGAATTGTGTACATCATTGATGGATCAACTGATAAAATAATATAGTCTTATTTCTTATTCAACAGAACAGTGGTCGTTGTCTCTAGAACAACCTTTAAAATTTATAGCTTCGATTTTAATGCCGTGCCAATAGCCCAAGGAACATTCACTGGGTTACCTGTTGAACCAAGATGCGTTGCTGCATACAGAGAAAACACTGGTAAGTTAAGAACAATTTACCTGCTGCGTTGAAAGTGTAAATTGAGTAGATGTATCATGTTGCGCAAATACTAAAGTTGGTGTTTTGATAGATTGGTAACATTTATTTTGTAAGTCTCATTCTCGCATATCGGCCTACAAATTCCATAAAAGTAGGAAAATTTTCAGCACACCCCCACCTTCTGGTGACCATTGTCCCTGTGCGATTCAAAAAATTAAAACATTGGGTTTACTACCTTATCGAGAGTGATGCCGAAGGTAAAAACGTTAAAACTGAAACTACTTTCCAAATAGTAACCATTTCATTTAAGTCGTAGTGGCTATTAACGTATGGTACATCGTGTAACCAAATGTAGTCATAAAGGAAAACTTAGTTTGGCATCATGTCTAAACCTTTATCTCTTTGTAATTTGTGTTAATATCAATATATTAGTATCCTAATAAAAAACATCTTGAAGTTATCACATCTCCCTACATGTGTTGTATTAGAAAAAGAGATATCGTACTTCACCTTTCATCAGAATGTAGAGATATATATGAGTGTCTGAGAGGACTGTGTTTCAGCGAAAATTGAGTATCTCAAACTCCTTTGAAAACAAAATTCCCATCACGTGTGCATTCGTAATCGATGATGTTATAGATCAAAGGTGGGAGGTCAAAAAGTCAAAATAAGCTATGTTTGTGCAAGGCATTGTTTCCCTCTCACTATGTTGAAGGAAGTCATAAAACCATATGAAATGTGCAAAAAGAAAAGACAATATTAAATGCAATATTTTTGGTTGCAGAGGTTTGAGGCCAAACGTCAACTTAGGCTAATTTGACTCTTTTTATTCAGTAAATGTGATCAACGTCAGAGTTGACGCATAGTTACCTTAACATAACAACTTGTTCATGTGTGACTGATAGCGTCATAGGTCAAAGCTGCTAAAATCTGCTTTTTATCATCTCTTACCTGTCAGGATTGTTAAGGAAAGTCAGTAAACGACATAATACGCAAAAATAGGACGAACGTTTCAACGGTGCCTTTTGAATCTGAGTCGAGATAAAAGTGCATAATGTATGACACACGTCAAATTGGCCAAAACTTTTCGAAAAGTTATGTCAGGGATTCCTTTGACACCCTGTCTCTGATCAACTTCAAAGTTGGTGGGCAGATAACTTACCATACCAACTTGTATATGTCTGATTGATGGCGTGATGCTTCAAATTAGCTACAACTGGTTTTTGCCATCATTTGCCTATCATAAAATATTAAGAATTGTTAAGCCAAGAAGATATTCGTCGAGGTTAAAGATGAAGGCCAAAGGTCAAATTGCCTTTACTTTTGGCAAACGTTTGTCGTAAACTCCTCTGAAACCGATTGGTGGCTAAGTTTTGAAGCTGAAACTAATGAATGCGTAATTTATAAATTCAAAGATAAAAGGTCAGAGGTCAAATGTTGGCAAAGAATGGTCTCTACTATAACCTGTCTTTACGAATGTTAAAGAAAGTCATTAAACTGCATGATATGTCCTGAAAGATGGACAAACTTAAAAATAGGGTAGTACATCAAAGGCCACATTTGACTAATTTTTGGGGGAATGTGTAACAATTCTCTCCTAATATGTAAGTCCGAGGAGCTTTAAAAATGGTAGGTAGCTATATCTTATCCTTAATTGTTCTGCATGTGTGATTGATTTAGTGATAGGCCAAAGGTCAGGTCAAGAATTCAAATGATATTCTATTGGTTTTAGGCTTTATTTGTCTCTGAATATGGCAGCAAATGTCACGAAAGTACTAGCTTCAGAACGATAACAAAAATTTCAAAGTAATGCTGTCTGGATTGTGTGGATTTAGGTCGTTTCAAGATGTAAGTCACATGTCTAAATGGCTTAAACTTTTGCGGAAAATGAGTCGCAAACTCCTCTTCCTGTGCATACGTAGTAAATGATGTCGTAGATCGCAAACCCGAAGTCCACTTAGAAAAAATAATGGTTGTGACAACATTTACCTATTAATATGTTACAAAACGTCATTGATACACATGACAAGTTGAGAATAACAAAGTGCGCCCTTCAATGTTAAAGAGAAGTCCCAAAAACTGTAAGTAATGCCTTTGTTACCAACTTCATTATAATACAACATACGATTCCATGTCCTCTGATTGGTATTCATGTCTAACCTTTGGTAGCCCTTGGCCCTTAGATGCAGCGCTCTGAAGAAGCTGATTTTCTTACAAAATATGTTAGCCTGAATCACCAATTTTTAGATCGTGGCTTTTCTCTCCGATTAATTAATAGAAATATCAAGAAAAATGTACACCCCTTTTCCTATTGGTGCAGGTTTAAGTCGGATATAATTTGACCGATTTTACATTGCAAAGCGTTTGTTGGTGGCAGCGATGGATGATGTTGGGGGTCGCGTGAGACTTTAACCAATAATTTTATTCAAGCTTCTTTACATAAATGTTGTGTAGTTAAACGTCACTGCCAAAAGGAACCAGCCGCCAGGAGTCATACGATGTAGCGTGCACGAGTTGGAACAGGAGATTTTAGTTGTTATCTTTAATATGCAAAGTGGTATGGGTAACCGCTGCTTGGTTCCCTTACTACGTACATCTCCAGATGTTCGTTAAGGTAGTAATTTACCTTATGAAATAATGTGGCTAAAATTACAATTTTGCGACGCTCTTTGCCCGCATCTATGTGTTGAGCTATGTGAAGGGCTGCCTAATTGGGAGATTATCCAATATCTATCGTTTCAACACCTGTTTTCAGCAGCTATAGGACTACCGAGCTCGAGAGTTACCCTCTTGCAATATTATTGCCACATCGATAATCTTTTAGTCAGATTGTTACGTTCCAAAACTGTAAAACTGCGAAATTCGTTTTCTTTTCTCATCGTGTTTCCAATAAATACGAGGATAAATAAAGAAATCTTTCACAAAGTCTTATATCCGTTTACTATAAATACCAATACCTTTAAAATTTGCAAGGGGGATTTTGCTTCCCTGCAGTTTATCAAAGCGGAGTCAAGCACCACACTAGGGATCATAAAGTGGCGATACCCAGGAGAGGAGTATAAATATCTACACAAAATTGTCATAAATACTCTGATTTCTTTTTCTTTGTTCTGCTCGCTGCGTATGTGCACCCTCGATGCTTTAATGCGAAGCCTTTCCCTCAGTGGCACACCTTAACGTTAATTGTCTCATCATTAATTCCTATCGGGTAGCATAAGTGGATTTGTTTTTAAAGCTTAACACAAATGTCCCCACTCCACCCCGATTCATTTAATTGTCAGTGCGAGTAAAGCTAACAATAATGGCCAAATTGTAAGTTTCATTTAGGCAGTGGTATCGCCAAACGTTTCGAAGTGGGGGCACTGGGGGTCAAGCAGTCCGCCGGAGGGTCAAACCAAAACGAAGGATCAGGCGTCAAGGTAGGCAACTTAGTGACGCCCAGCTCTCCCCTGTAGGCGTTTTGCCACGGGGCCACTTCAGAGCCCAGGATGAGCCAGAGAGAACACTTTGTAACCTTTGCTGCCGAGCGGGGGATGCCAAGTGTCGGTAAACCGCGATCACAGTAAGGCCTGGAAGGCATGTATAAGTGTTAGTGTGAACGCACAGAAATAATTGGAAAAGAAACCAAGTTGTTGAGAGTGAATATTTTCAGTTAAGTCCTTATTTCAAGTCCTTCCTTTCATGATTGTCTGTCTTTCAATCTCTCCCAAAAAGTTTATGATTGAAGATGGTTAAAATCTTATGCTAAATATTATATATATATATAAGTGTCATATCTATATATATATATATATATATAACGCTAATTCCCACCTTAGGGCGAAAGTCTTTATGTCACCCCACCTTAAGGCGAACAAATAATAAAATACATAGGTATATATTTCCCCTTGACGTCTTCAAGATGTAAGTAAAGCTCTACTACCTTTATCGTCTCTGGTTGTGTTGTTAGTTTGCTATTTTCGCCTTGACGATGTAAGGTGTTTCTTACAAAATATTGACGTCTGTATTAAATCCACCATGGATTTCAAACTCATCGCTGTGTTTTCTTTCCATATATATATATATATATATATATTTCTCTAATTCCCACCTTAGGGCGAAAGAAGTTGTTGAAAAGTCTACCATAGGGCGAAAAAACGGATTCCCCTTAACGTTTTCACACACTTTTTATATAGGAATACGTAAACGCATGGTAACGTCCTTTTACAGACACAATCTATATGCTATTACTTCAAAGTCGACGAATTTACGGACACCTATCTGTTAACACGCATGGATGGCAGGCCATTGAAATAACGTTGTTTATGTGTTGAGGACGTTGGGGAGAAATATATGCTTATGTATTTCATTGTTTTTTTTCGCCTTAAGGTAGGAAGATATAAACACTTTCGCCTTAAGGGGGGAATTAGCGATATATATATATATATATGTAAACATGTCTTCTCCCCTAGGAGTGATGCGAGTAGCTAAAATTGTGTGTTTACAGCTCCTTCTAGAAATAGTGCAATCTTACCTTAAAATAGATAAGGTGGTCACTCTTATACAAATAATGAAACAATGCCCTCCTAGACTACCTCGTGGAGCGGATCTCTGTTTACTCAGCTCCTTAGCTTCCCAAATGACTGTCCGCCCAAGCAAAGAGGACTACATCCAATTTTAGACCCAAATTCCATTACCATAATATGACTTATTCATGTACTCTCTCATTCATGCTATTGTTTTTATGTGAGTGTGTGTTCCTCTAGTTACAAACCATTGACCTTGGCTGAAACCCGAAAAGTCGTATCATTTCGTGTTGCATCACGGTAGTATGCAGTTAGTACTATCAGGGAGCGGGTATTAGAATGGCATAGTCTGTGGGTGGCATAGGCTACTGCATGATTTTAACGGGACCATGATTTTAACGGACCAGGTGTTGCCTTTTTGTGAATATTCACTAAAATTCAACCAGTCTCGAGGCCACATTTCTATGAATATTGGAAGAATATGTTCGGTGTTCACTTTGGCATGCGTTGGGGATATGTCTAAACATGGAATATGCCGTACAGCCTGCTACTCGTGTGTCTAGGCAACGCCTAGACACACACTCATAGACTGATGACGTCACTCGAGTTTACTCAAGGTGTATTCACAAAGGATAAAGGATGACATAAGATCTAAATCATGTGATGACATTGCAATTGCTACTAAGAAGAATTTTTACACCTTCTCGAAGCTTGCAGAATGATTTGACAGTTTAAAAGGGGTATTATTTAATGAATAATGTCAATTTCACCTTCATTACAACCCCATCGGGGGTCCAGAGGTGCAGTCCATGCAGAGGTTGTGGGGACTTATAAAAATATAACCATTAGAATGAAGCATTGGACTATCTTCAAACTTCCATTGCAGCGCACCTATACCCTACAGGTCACAAAAAAATGAAATCACAATTTGACCATTGTGTTAATCTTACTCCCACATTCTAACGATACAATAATGGGAATGGGGTGGATGTGGACAGCGGGATGATGTTATTTTTTGCACTGAGCTTAAAATAAATCCACTCATGCTGCCCAGTAGGAATTAATGTTAAGACAACTGCCTTTCAGGTAGAGAAGAGAAGCCTTCGTTTGGATCATCTAAGGCACATCTGACGGATATAGATCCAGGGCTAGACTAGAGGGGAAAATGTGGAAATAAGCCCGCTTGAATGCAGGTCAGTGAGCTTTGGGTGCCTTAAAGTTATGGTTATAACCAATATATATTTCTGAATTTTCTTCAGCAACAAATTGAAAAGGGGGGTAGCTCCTTTTGAGACCATCCCTGGTTCACGGGCGAAGTGGCCAGGAAATTCTGGTTTTGAGAAGCTACGAAAATTTTATGCAAGTCCTTTTACTCCTTCTGAAGGTATCACCACTTTATGATCCTTTGTGTGGTGCACTTCGGCGAGGATACAGCAGAGCAAAGTTTCGCCTTGCAAATTTGAAGGCACTGACTTTTGAGCTGAACGCTAGCAATGAACTGATCTCCACGATGATGTAGACTCTAAAGAGAAGCCGGAGGCTATTATCATAATACAGAGTAAAGGTATACCTCCCCGCGTCGCGTCTGCGATGGATCCATTCAGGCTTAGGTTAATTGAAATGCATTTATATCAAGTTTAAATTGTATTCACAAGCCCATTGAAATGATGTCGTAACTGTATGTGTGCAAGTACGTCAGATATTGTAACGATGTATTGTGCAGAATAGGCTCCCTATGCATTGTGTTTGAGGCCTAGTGTTAGGCTTGTGTTGTTGTTTACTGATCCCTTATAGTGTGTACTCTGTGTGATATGGCTATTTGTATGAATGAGTGTGTTGGCTAGTGTTAGTCTTGCAGGCGCGGTAATTAGTGTGACCACTGTGTGTCACAGGTTACACTACAGTTCTTTTGTTTATTGGAATGGTGCTATGTTACATACAAAATGTACAAAGCGCATTTTATTCATTTTATTCTTTTCATTCTTTTTAGTTATTAGGTTAAGATAAACTGGGGGATGCAAATCATAGAACGTTGTATCATGTCATTGTTTTGATGTTTCTCATCTAGGTTTGCTGTATAGTCTAGTTTGAATTTGCGTAAGCGCCAGATGCTGATGGATTTAGTTCAGAGAGCCCTCGTTCCTCGTGGACAAACGTCACTTTGCGAATAGTTGGAGATAGTTCTGTGTGTCACTGTCAGTCTCAAACGAGGTGGTGTAATTACCGGCACAGTTGCTATGCGCCTGTATGTGTTTATTGCCGTGGGTATAGACTAGGGATGGTAGGCAGACGTGCCGTGACTTAATGGTCATTTCCCTTTGGGTTTATCATGAGAGAGGCAATTTTTGTGTTTAAGGCACTCATCTATGTTGCAAGTAGGAGTCAGCTTGCATATGGGAACGATTACTATGGAAACGCGCATAGTAGAAGATTTCGCGCAACTGTGTCAATGTTGACAGAACGAAATGAAGACATTACCATTATTCCATGGGGTGTTTTATAAGTGCGTCAACAGCGTTCGCTAGCTAGCGCTACGTTCACGACCATCTGCAATACCGTACTCCTGCGAGATTTCTAGAACTGAAGAAAGAGCCATTGTTCTAAATTCAGATATAAGGTATAAAATTTGCTGTCAGATGAAAGTAAATTTCGACCAACACACAGACGGCCGATCGCGTCGCTATTTCCATAGGTCGTTGTTGCTCCAGGGGAACGTACACAGCCTACAGTCCTTTACTGAAGACTAGGCTATTTCATGATAGTTGTAGGCCTACTGGTAATTTTCACTAACGTTAACGTTTTAGACTAGGCTACCTGCACGACGCGTGGACCCCTAACTTAGCTAAACCAACGTTACTTCTTCAATTACGGATAGGCAACTTACTAACCTTGAAGTGGTGGAGAATTCATCTATGCGGTCGGACGAACATCCAACTTCCAAGAAAGCTTTGACCATATATACACAGACCCACTCCTTGCCCTCAGCTAGCCAGTGCCTAGTATACAATCTCCAATAGTACTACGCTATAAAGCACAACTAACGTTAGCGCCATGCCAATGCGTATGGTATGATGTGTTCACGGTGTGTAGGGCCAGCCCATATACTACATACATATATCACCAGTACTGTAGTATTGAAATGTGTGGTTTGACGCGTGGCGTAACGTAGGTACGTTAACGTGACTTCACAGCTCTGACCAACCTTTTTCATAAATGGAACTGTCCTCATGTAAGGAAAATTACCTAAAAAAGCTGTTCTTTGTTAAAAGTAAGGTCTTTTTTTTTCATTTACAATTCATGTAGGTGATATCGACGTAAAAAATTACGGAGGTTTTATCGTACTTGAAATGCTTGACATAATCGCGTAACTGCAAGGTAAAATTATTTTTCTGTTAATAATTTACGCCATTTAGGAAAATTGCCATTGACTAAACGGTAAAACACGCTTATAAAAACCCCCAAAGTACGGTACTTTTTTTGACAGTTTGAACACCAAACGGATTTTAACAGACGAAAAACAAATCAAAGTTACCAGTTTTAAATGAAATAGGTGTATCAGTATAGCATAATTCTATTACCAACAAGATTTCAGTCAAAATGATCAGTTTTCACTGGAAGATTTACACAATGAACCACAACGACCAAAATCTATGAACACAACGTTCCCATATGGTCCTCTCTGACTGGAATTAGTAATGTCGCCCTCGAAGGAAGTTTATTTGATAGCTTGCCTCACAACTAAACTGCTGGCCTGATACCCAGTAGGCTTGGCCAACGAACCCTTATTAAGATTTAACATCGTAATGGACCCCCCAAGAAAGGCCATCAGTACATTTGGGTAGTAATCTTGCATCTTAAGAAGTACCCAACCGGAGGGGCGTGTCCTTTACATAATGGTCGCAATTTTTAAAATACCCCGAACTCAGCCTAAACTATTACATAAGAGTCCTGCGCCACACCACTGACGCCAGTGTCCCCCACCCTGAAAAGTCTGGCTACACCACTGCTCAGTGATTTCAAGCTGTACTGTCGCAGCTTTTTGACAAATTTGACAATTTGAAGAAAGTAAACTTTACTTGATAAAGCACCTGTTTAAAAAAGCATTTGCATCCCTTTTCTACAGATTGGTACATTTTCGTTAGCTTCGATTGGTCCAGGGATGTTATTTTAGTGTTTCATGATGGCGTGTTAACAACTGTAACCGAGCAAGACATACAACGATCAGGTGGACTTTCTGCACGAGTAGCCTGCTTGGATATATGTGGTGATACTCTCCACTTCTTGCAGCAAAGCTCTGCCGGGGGATGGGAAGTCACCATTTACTCCGTGTCTGACTGGGTGAATTCCGCGAATGGTCTACCGTATTCTACACAAGCCCAGTTATTTTCTGACACTTCTCCATCATCGATCCCTGACAACGTTAACGGTTTAGATGTTTACTTGGCCGATTGTGAATCAGACTGCGGTAAGCCTGGATCAGTTTTTGTGTCGAGTAGGGCTATATATAAACCTTATTTCAAACATTTCTAATTCAATTCAGACCTGATTTGCACCACTACCTGATAGTTGTGGTATGCAGATTTAATCACAGACAAACGAGGGAACTATACGCACCTCACGAGCTAAATCCCAAAGCAAGCCTCACCAGTATTGCTTGTAGCTTCTTACATATAATCACAGCAATGGAAAATTTGTTGTTAGTTACTTGAGAATGTGAGAAATTCCATTCAATATCAACAATTAAATTAAAACTTGAATTACTGGAATGGAGCCCATTTTGTTGCTTCAAATAGTTTGAACTTTTTTTCTTGTCGAAATAGCCTATTATCAGATCGGAAAGTAACAGGAAAACAATTTTTGTTTTTAAAAACTTTGTTAATGGCTTAATTGTTAAGTTGGTCTGATTTCACTTCCAACTGACCGTATCATTAGACTTAATGAGCCCTCATTTCATTTTTCTTACGGTAAAAGAGAATGTTGATTTCCTTTTGTGAATGTGTGCTATAATTGAAATGAAAGTTGAAATTATGAACCAAAATTACCGGTATATGTAATTGTGGTTAAGAGTTAAGCAACTCTATGGATAATTTTGCCATTCTATAAAGACGTTGTAAGAATTTTAAACTGACTTGCAGCAAAAAACCCATATACAGGAATTAAATCCTACTTGAATTGTATTTTCTTCCACTTGGGCTTCCTAGGCTTAGCTTGGATACAAGCCGTGAGATTCGTGATGTCACCTCCATTATACTTGGGTGTCTCACTGTCTACGACAAACATCCTTTTTATGTTGCATTCCATATTTCATATATTCCATATACGTACGGGATTACATTTTTCATGTTAATTGTAACCTAAGTAAGCCCTTTGAAATCGCCTTTGTCAAATTTTCAGTTATTCGGCATGATTCGGAGATATCTGCGATTTTCTAACATCTTACTATTGATCTTCTGACTTGCTCATTTTCATGCACATACATGCAATTTAAAAGAATAACACACCGGTATCCACTCTCTATCTCGTATCCACTAACTTGCATTGTTGGTTAAACGTTAAAGTAAAATACAGGTTGCAATTTATTCTTTCTGGTGACTTTTCGTATGTATTTGCAAGAGGGGATAAATGCATTATTCTGAAAGTATAATGTGTCAAATCAACTGTCTCCATATTATTTAGCTGCAATGGATGTCATTAGGTTTTATTTGCTCAAAGCATATGTTGAAATGGAACAGTGAAGTACATGGAGTGGTCATTTTAGCGACTCCAATCGACCATAAAGAATGGGTTGCCTGGATCAAGACCTGGAGTTGGCCAATCTTAATTTCCCAGTCATTTTATAAAACGCTACAAATATCACCTACTTGACGGCTTAATAGTCCCCTCCATAACTACACGTAAGCTTGAAGAAAAACCCAAATTTATCTGTAGACATCGGTATTTCACCGTGTTATTTCGTATGAGTTACGACCTCCTTAATCACGTGTGTAAATAAGAATGTAGGCCTTAGGTTACTACTTACTATTACGCCTAATGTTAGGATGGTACTGTTTTGCTTTGTTTGATCCGCGGTGTATGGAAAATATGTAAGTAATTTATGATTTCATTATAGGAAAACTGGGGATCACTGTCACACCGCATAATACGGTGTGATACAATAGCCATTTTTAGTTAATGTAGTAACTCACAAAATAATGGCTTCAGACCTCCACGTATTTATACAACGGCCTTGATGTCTAGAAGAATGTTGAAAATTTGGTGTTCAAAATAGGCATACAAAGTTACAAACCAATCTTTAGAAGCTGTAAAATATTGCCAGAAGTAGAAATGGCGAAATAAGGAGTTAGTTAGATGAGGTTAAACGGCCCTGTTTCCAACCAATTGGTTCAAGTCGAGCCGGCCAGTGGCCTTTTTTGCAGTTGTGGCTCACTGGCTTGTTTTCCCTTAATCCATTGCTCATGCGGATCATCACGCACAACGGCAGAAGGTTCCATTTTTAAAGTCTTTGGTATGACTCGACCTGGGAATCGACCCGAGCCTCCCGCGTGAGAGGCGAAATAAGGAATACTCACACTTTATAGCAGGGTAAGGTATCTTTACCAATCAAAAGTCTGCGTCCAAGCTTATCACAGAGACGTTCACTATTCCGTTCCTATAAAAAGAAGTCTTCAGACTTGCTTATCTGCTAGGCCAGAGTAGCATCCATAGTTATTACGTACGTAGGAGCAAACTGTTTACAACGAAAAGCTGACGCTGCCTTGTGAAAATAAATAAAAGAGTTTCTATGTTTTTCAAGATCACCGTACATATTAATTCTTGCCTGAAAGTTCGGAAATCGTCTGAGGATTTCAACGCTAAAAAAGTAAGTTCTTAACGGATTCGAGGGCAAAAGAGAAAATGTTCGAAAAGGAACAGTCATCTTCCGGCAGGTCATGCTAAAAGGCATAACAGTAATCTTAGCGTTGTACAAATAGCAGGTACCCTAATCACAGTAAGTGGAACAGTCGATCACACAAGAACGGCAGTAATCTACTGTTGGATTAATACTTCACTGAGGTCGGAGTTACTGGTGGTACTAGAGTTACTGGTGCAATCGTTTAGCTCAGTAAGCATAGGTAGTTTTTGACCGACAAACGCAATGAAATACTGTTTAAGGTAAAATTTTATGCCTTTAACAAAAGTGAGACATAACCTCTTCTAAACGTTGCCTTAGCGGTAGCTGCCGTTACTCCCGGCCGTCTTCTACGGCTGACTTGCCAGTGTGCACAAGATCACGCATGCAGTAAGTATATAGTTTTGCACGAGTATGATGATGACCCTCTCTCCATGACAGTTAGGTCTCCTCTTATTCCTCATCTCACTGTAACTATATCTTTTTTGTCTTTGCAAAGACACTAAACTCAGTAGTTTATCTCTTCTGCATATACACCGCAAAGCTTAGAGAACTGTAAGATTTATTTTCTAACACCTTTGACGATGTTCCTAAACTAATTAACTGAGAGGCTTGCATGATTAGTTACGTAATAGATAAACAGAAAGGTAGCGCAACTGTTTACCCGAGTTTTGTAGGAGCATGGAGCTAATACTTGGACAGGTAACAGCTACATGGTAAGAGAATAAGAGCTGTTCACTGAACTAGCTAAGTGAAAACACCCGCCCAGGCCAACAGCCAAAGGGTTTTAGGAAGCTTTTTAAATCTAATGTGTTATTTCTCAGCATAAGTGTAACCACTTACAATGCCATAGATCCTATTTCCGGAGAAGAGACGACAATTGGCCCTACAATGCTAAAAATTCTTTCGCTTCTATCAAGATACTTGGATTTTAAGGTTACTTTTTTGTTTTTTTAAACGTAGCATAGTCTACCGTGCGGAAGGCATGTACAATTCCTTACTTGGCTCACTTTTGTAGAAAAGACAGGTGGAGCTCGTCGATGTACCTTGTGTATGCAATTTTAACCTTCAAAACAGGAACAGCAGAGAGGCGTTTTGTTTTATAGGTTTAAAGATGACGCGTCCATCAGCGTAGGCGGACATGGACTTCTACTTGTACTTCGTAACTCATATTCAAAGTGACTTATTTGCAAACTTGCAAAAAACCCAAATTATCTCTGCTGGAAAGCAGCATTTGTAATGGCTTGCACCCATTTTCGGTTGACGAAGATAGCTCTTGTACGCTATCTAGGAACGCAGAAATTATGGTTCATAATTGCTATGAAAATATTAAGTGGAGAGGCTATTGGGCCATTTTCCAAACATATATGCGACATATAATGTAGTACCTGATATGCTTAAGGATTTGTTCAAAAAATGTAACCCTTTCAAGGAAGGCATGCAGTATTGGCTGCGCTTGTTTGTTTGTTTTTTTTTAAAGCCCACTACTCTATTGTGGATTAAATCGTGATACAAACCCCAACAATTAAGACGGTGACAAATGCAGGGAGCTGTGGAATACAATTCTGTTGAAGATTTTTGTGTCAATCAGATGCGTCTTTTAGTTCATTGCTTCATTTTAACTGCATAACTACGAGAAAATCTAGGAGAGTGAAAACTGATCGTTTCTGAAGATCCTAATTAGGGACGTCTTATCCGGGTACGGGGGAGGGGGGCGTAGGCCCCAATAATTTTAAGTGTGAAATGTATTTGTCTTATAACTTTCGAAGTTGCCTGTAAAAAGTCCAAACCTAAGTAACTAGGTGGTCCAGCCCCACAATCTTAGAACTTTCGACAGCAGTGGCTTAAACATTTACGTTAAAAAGACATCAGTAATAACAATTTAAGATCGTTTTCTTCACAGACTCTGCTTCTTGTGACTGCAACAGCAATGCAAATACGAATTGCGGATTTTGTATTGACACCGAGCCGACGTGCCAATGTGAAAGCTCGGCAACGGATAACTGTGTATACCAGGAGAGTAACTTGGCAAACCAGTGTATTTGTAAGCTAATATTTTACTTGCTTTTGAGTTAACTCTACCTTGTACTTTCAATCTAGTTACTACAGAACTATGTCTAAAACTCACTGACATCCAACCTCTTGCTTGAAAATGTCCCAGAATATATAGGCTTTAGTAAACACATTCAAGCTGGGTGAAGGGAGGGCAGCCGGGCAGGAGGTATTGCTCCCAAAATTTACTTTTCGTAATAGGTTGACCAAGTTTCCCTTGTTAAGACTTCAAACAGTAAGTAAATACCTAAATACCTCGGTTTACCTTCTTATAAGTTTTGAGAGGGCTGGAGACCAGAATTTGTCGGAATATGTTAAAAAAAAAACTGCAAATATTTTCGAATGAAAAGCTTCACAGGATATTCTTGAAACCCAGTTTCAACGTATGTTTCACCTGTGACTTATTTAAACAAAGAAATTAAAATAATGAATGTCTATAATACGACGTACGATACTGAATCACTGTGCTATAAAAATGGAGGACGCAAGTGAATACGGAATATGCCTCGAGACTGAAGCCAACAGGGGTCACGCGATGTAGGCAATGTTAATCAAGTCGATTCTTGTATCATAGAAACCGGAGTGAAGCACAGTTTAAGCCCCACCCAGATTTTCCATTTTATCCTGCCGGAAAACGAATTATAAATTAAACCATATTAACTAATTCAAGTTAAACTATGTTAACCACCATATAATTTTCGAATAAATTATGTAAGTAAACATATTGCGACTAACTTAGAAAAGATTATCTGGCTGTGGAATAGACCGTGCTGGTGGAACTTTGATGAATCATTTTTCATACCTGTATTATTCAAAATTTAGTCACAACGGTTGCTTTGCAATGTACAACGGTTTAGATCTGGACCGTGGTATGCCAAAGTGAGTGATCCTTTGAGGGTGCCGGCCTTGGATGGTAGCTATTCCACAGAAAAAGAATCCCTAAATATTCAGAGTTTTTAAACATACTATTAGTTCAACGACGACGCCACTTCAAATTAAAGATAATAAACAATAATTTCTCAAAGAAAAGGGGTATCCCTGGGCTGGTTGACAGAGAAAAAAATCTCCCGTGTGTCATCTATCCTAGGAAGGGTAATGATTGCGGATTGTCTTTACAGGGAATAGTCTTGTTCCCTGCATGAACACAGTTGAGAAAATAAATATAATAAAACCATTTAACATCTATTCATTCATTCTACTGAAAGCAGAAAAGAGGGAGGGAACCCCTTCCTCAATCCCTCATCCTGACTCTTACCTAGTACCTATACACTATGGCTTCTCGAGAATGGTACTACCAGTGCCCCTCTTACTGGAAATCTTCAAGACGAAGTTTTCTACACGAGTCACACTTAGAATTAACGTAAACTCCTAGTGCTTTCACGGCAACTTGATACCAGAACACCAATTTCTGAAAATGTTTTCTATTAGAAATGTTAAATTCTACGATTTAAACCTAACAATTAAAATTGTGGATTGCAAAGTGTTACTATCTGCAGTCTGGGAGACATTTAGGTCAACATTTTCTGAGTATTTAGTGTCACGTTCTATTTTTCCTTAAAAATGTTCTTACCATATTTTGACCACCATTACATTCAAAACCTAGCGCCGCTCCTGAAAAGAAATTTCATATGATTTCAAAGACGTCTTGTGAAACTAAAAAAAAATTAGTCTAAGTTATCCAACAAAATGAGAGTACAAATACGGGGCGCTCGTGTCTAGCCTAGTTGACTACAAAGCTTGAAAGTTTTGTCGAGCTTTAGAACAATTAGAGTGTAATGACAAATACAACCCTCACCATTGAAAGCTAACTAACTTGATTAAAGCATATACAATGTAAATACTTTGGAACAAAACTTGTGTTTAAGCAATACTCATCCTTAACGTCTTCCTGCGACATTATGGTTACTCTGCCCGAGGTGGAATTGTAAAGAAGGGCGTATTGAAAACATATATATATATATATATATGTATATATATAATAAAGTAGGTTTGTGAGGTTTTCTTTTTGTACAAGGACACAATAAACAGTATTTCCCCAGCATAATGGCTTTTTAAAGAAAACGAAAGGAGCTAGAGTGTTCCTTGCCGAACGGAGATAATACTTGTCAAGTTTTTTTTTTTTTTTTTTTTTCGAATTGGTGTATTCTAATCGGTGGCAGACGGTGTCGAGTGCTACTGAACGTTGCCGGACATCTTAACTCCTAATCCTAATAGTACATGAAGTATATAAGGTTTACAAGATTTTACCAGTTTGACCTTTGGAACCCCAAATGACATTTGAGCTCTTCCAAACACAATAGCATACATCAACTTTTCATGGAGCCTTCGTAAACGACGCATGATTTCAATTAAAGCCATCCTTCTTGAGGTATTTTGTTTACGACTACTTTTTAGTGGACCTCTGGTGACATCAAATGACACTTGACACTCACCAAAGTAACTGTTCCTTAAGTCAGTGTGGACCATCCATATGATAGGCTGGCCTTCCGTAGGTCTTGTGTAACAGTGCAACGGTTCACATGTCAAAGTACACGTTAAACTTGATAAGTGTGACTTTCAATCAAAGTCCTCTTCCTGTTCATGTCATTTGCTGTTCAGAAATGAACTTTAGTCGTAAGGGATACTTTTGCTGGGTAATGAAACGTTTTCCTGGATAATGCCTGGTCCCATTACCCAAAATAACTTTTGAACATTTCCAAAACTCTGCCCACGAAATAGATTTTGCCCGAATAATTTAGTTCGTATGCAGTGGTCTCCACTAGTTGTTTTGTCCGTGTGCGCCGCCCAGACAAAATCTGAAGTGCGTGCGTCAGCGCCCGGTCTTAACGTTACCGCCCGCTCAAAAACCTTGGCCGCCAAGACAGAAAACATTGCTTTCACTGATTTTGGTAACGTTTGAAGTTAAAACATTCAATATTTAGTACCACATGTAACACCATTGTGCATCTAGCCCACTTAACGTGAGCAAAACTTCGAAAAGGGGAGGGCACCCCTCCCCCAGGAAGTCGATCGGTGTCATCTGCCAGATCGGAGACAAGCGCCCGGACAAAATTTTGACCTGTGGAGAACACTGCGTATGCGTTAGCTCCTTTGGTTATCCTTCACCACCCGGTTTTTTTGTTTATGCAAGTGTTTCTCACTCTTGAGTAAGGTGGTCTTTGTATTTGTAATCCAGTATGTCCCATAGAAACAGCGTGTCTTGCACAAAAAGAGGTAAAATAATGTAGTAGGCGTCCATGTTTGGAAACCTTGTTACTGATGTAAATCGCCTTGTCATGTGCTACAGGTAGTGAACATTATTATTTTGAATTCATGCCTTAACCGTGAACGGAGTTACACAGGTGACAAAAGGCAAGTGAATCAACTCTAAGACGTTGTCTTCCAAAAATTAATAAAACTATTTTTATGTTCAAGTGTAACACGTCAACACGTGACACAATTTTTTATGGAAAACCAGCCTTTTGTGGGAGATCCTCCAAGCTAATTATGTCGAGAAATCTAGTTTACAATTAAGTTTTGTAAAATTTCACACTAGTGACTGAAAATGACCTTTGATCCAAGGGAAAAATAAGAGGCTTCTTGGACTCATTGACGTTGATTCACATGCTACGTGTGAGATCAGTGAATTCCCGGTATAATACTCGTTAAACCGAGTTGGAAATCCAACCGGGGTCCTATAGCTTAACAGCCATTACTAGACAACTAAATTTTCACAATTACCATTCAGCAAAAAGTATGAAAAAATAGCTGTTTGAAAAACTGCTTAAGAAGAGAAATAGGTCCCAAAATCCCTGGTTATGAAACTTACTTCAACCTATCTTCCTTAAGGCTAAAAGGAAAAGAGAGCAGAGGTAGACTTTAATGGCTTTTTGATAAATTACTAAACAATTGTAATTTTTCATTCAAAAAGGAATATACAGCTACTTTAGCAACGGCCCTTGCCAGTATACCTAAAACTTCGGATCATTCTGCCATGGAGTCCTTTTCATATTAAAGTAAAAACGATAACAATAGCTGTTTCACTGTTTTAGACAAACTGCACGTCAGCATCATCTTAACGCCAACTATACTTTCTACTGACATAACTGCGCATGATTCTGGCTTCACTTTTAATAATTAACCCTCTAGCAAACAATTGGCCCATAAACATAAGCGTTCAAAGCGAAAGGGGCTGTGGGAAAATGTCTTTAACTACGAGCAAAAGGGCTCAGCTCCCACTCCCTCTCCCCCTGTACAAGAGAGAGAGAGAGAGAGATTAGCAACGTCTATCGATTATAGGCCTATATCAAATCTCATGTTTACCAAACCACAATTTGGTTTGTTAAGCTTGCAGCTAGTCATTTTCATGTCTGTTGTGCACTACCGTATTAGACACAGTCAGCACGACTTAGCAAGGCATAGTAGCGACGTCACAACTCCAAACAGTCAATATTCCGAACAACAGAATAACTAGCAGGAACAACAAAATATCTGGCATGAATGATAATGACTCATTCGAGGAACAAAACTCGTAAACTTCGATATATCGAAGAAACGACATGTTTTGTTGTAGAAATGACATAAAAGGTTACAAACATTTCACGGCGTAAATAGACCTTTTACCGTTTGGTAAATGCAGATTAGAATTTTGAATTGCCCTGTGAAGATATCAGAACTGTAAACTGATGTCACAAACAACATTCAAACACACTTTTAGATCTCTACTGCACAACATCTCTGCTTTGTCACGAGATGAAGTTCTAAAGATGTGCGACTACTCTGTACCATGAACAGGTTATTGTACTTGGCAGAACACAGGCCTCGAACAAAACCAGTGAGATTCTGCAATCCAGCATCACGAACCGTTATTCTTACACCTTCTATGTAAAATATCCATGGTGCATATCCTGAAGTTTATGTTTCCTATGTAATCAATTTTGTTTGTATCGTGCCTCAGAGAAACATTTGCTGTCAACACACACCAATAAACCTTTTCCTTTTGTCAGCTTTTACGCCCACAATTGATGCTTTCTGTGCTATAAGGAATCCCCTTGCGTACCGGAGAAAAACAGTTGGTGGGGATGTTGTAGATGTCGTGGGAGTGTCTAACGATGAAGCTGTGATAACCGTGAACACAAGAACCGCTAAAACAGGAAGATGGTCAATACTGCCACCCAGTACAAAGTACGAACTTCAAAATGAGCCAAACGTGTGGTACAATGGCTTTAGTGCTGCAATACAAGCACAAGCAAGGGGTCAAAGATTCGGGGTTTTTGAGGCAGAGATCGATCCAACTGACGTTAATCAAATGTCGCAACGAATTAACTGCATTGTTACAGAAAATAGTGGTAAGATTTTTCTTTTTCTTTTTTTTTCTTAAAGTAATAGCTATAGTTTGCTTGATCATGCCTTTTTTGGCTTACACCTTTTTCGTTCGAGACATAATGTACGATGCTCACGTTTTAAAGGGTTCAGTACAGTTTCAATTAACTAATCGAACATACGGAATCCTTGCAAAAATCAAATAAAAAGGTTAAACAAAAAGTTTCGGTTAGGTCTTAAAAACAATATACAAAGAGTCCTACAATCCTAACAGTGAGAGTATGCCAAATTTGCATAAATACAAAATGGCCGCCAAATATCAATATTTTGCCATTAAATATTCGATCAGTAATGGATATTTTCAGATTTACTAAATAGATTTGTCATACTGAGAGTAAGATCGGTTTTGTTTTCGATGGAAGCCGAAGGTCATTTGAGGTCAACAGAGATCAAACCTGAAAAAACATGGTAAACACGATATCTCAAGGTAGAAAACACGGATAGTTTTCATTCCTTCAATGCAGATGGATTATAATCAATAAACGAACCCAATTGTTCTAGTTTAGGTCAAAGGTCATCTGAGGTCGGCAAGGATGAAACTACGAAAATCTTATCATTTGCTTGTACCCACGTTATCTCAGCATAGGAATGAATGATGAAAACCTTTCACACTTGGAGTATAGAAATGACTATGTAATTGTAATCTAGGTCAAATGTCATTTCAGGTCAACAGAGGTCAAAAACCAAAAACACTAAAAAATGCGATATTTCAAGATAGCAAAAAATATACAATCATATTTGTAATATAAATTTTCCGTATTACGATAAAAGAGCGTAGTGTATTTGGTGGAGATTAAAGGTCATCTGAGGTCACTAAAGGTCAAAGTACAAAAACATTTAAGCTGCTTAAAAACATGTTATTCTAAGATATCAATGATGTATACTTTCCATACAGATTACAGAGATTTGTAATATTGCGGGGAAAGTTCCTGTTATTTGTATGGAGATCGGCGTTTATTTGAAGTCGATTGAGGTCACCAGAGGTCAGGAAAACAGAAAGCCAAAGGCTTAGTAATTCCTTGCCAAATGATATTCTGTAACAAACATGAATCACCCACATGACAAGCATGAGATCCCTAACAGTTATCCTACTTTACATGTCATGGTAATCAGGTCAAAACCTTTTAAAATCATGTTACCCCAAATGACTCACCCTCACTGATAACAGTAGGGATCACCTACCCTACATGGTGATCTATTTGCAACATATGAGCAATCCACAGGCCAAGTATGAGAACCCTTACACTTTCCTCCTTAAAATGTGTTCCGTATTTTGACCTTTTGTGACCCCAAATTACCTTTGACCTAAGGGGAAAATGATAGGGATCATCTACTTAATGTAAGCAATTCACACACAAAGTACGAGAACCTCACAGTTATCCTTCTTGAGATAGTGATTTTACAAGGTTTTGACCTTTTAAACTCATGTGACCCCAAATGACCTTTGAAATCCAACATAAACAATAGGGATGGCCTACTTAACATGGGTGATCGACATGCTAAGTATGAGATCCCTCACAGTTACCCTTCATGAGATATTGTGTTTAAAATGTTTTCACCGTTTGACCTCTGGTGACTCCAAATGACCTTTGACCTCCACTAAAAGCATTATGGATTATTTATTTAATATGGGTTATCCATGCTAAGTATGAGGTACTTCACTCGTGCTCTTCTTGAGATAAACTTTTTTACAAGGTTTTAAACTTTTCGGCCTTTGGTGATAAAAAATTATTTACTTAATATGTGTGATTTACATGCCAAGTATGAGATCCCTAACAGTTACCCTTCTGGAGATATCGTTTCTTCAAGGTTTTGAACTTGTGACCTCTGATGACCCCAAATGACCTTTGACCCTTATTCAAAAACAGTACCGTTCTTCTTAAAATAATAAATCTATTTACCAAATATGTACAGTATCAATCATTCTTGGAATAATGAATAGCTAAATACTGACATTTGTTGGACATTTTGGGGCCATTTTTAATTTATGAATATTAGGCATACTTCCCCTATTGAGACTTTGCAGGGCTTTCTGTTACAATGTGTTCCAAGTTTAGTAAAAAAAATGTCGCTAGATTGCCTGCCTCGCCTATTCCTCGCAGTATGAAAAAAACAACTAAATTCGTCCCTCACTAGTGGGCGACAATAATTGACGTAATAAATCCTCATTTTTAAGGCCGGTTGCGCAATGAAACATTCCTTTCTTCTTAACCTTGAAAAATCTTTCAAAAGCAACGCTGCAACCAAAACCGTCCAAAAGTCGTAGGACGAAATTGAAAGGCAAAAAGGCGTCGTTCAAAGTACAAATTCTTTCGGAAACATTCTCTACGGTGTGGCGGCAGCTGTAATTGCTCGCCCGATGGTATTTCACCTTACAGGTACCCATTTAACTCCTGGGTGGAGGAAGGCAGTAAAGCTAGAGCAATAAAGCTTGCCCAATGACAACATAATGATCCAGGCGGTTGTTAAACTACTACTTCTTGGATCACATATCTATCACCTTAACATATAGGCCACCACGCAGTCTCAGAAACATCCACAAGTTATTTTAATAAGAAAGTCTCCTATATTTTTTCCTGTGTTGTGGATTGGGCTGAACGAGATTGACCCCTTATTTTTACATTCCAGTGGAAAAGTGGTAAACATTTGGTGGGAATGCAGTCAAGGTTACCATCAAAAGGGTGAACTTGATCTACCTCCTCTAGTGCAATTGATAGTAGAGCTATGCGTGGTTGGGACCCAGATCCAGACCTTTGGTAAAGTCAAGCCGGCTATAACTTATAATGGGGAAGGGGCGAAAGCCTTGTGTACCTGTCCCATTTGACCGCAACGTCTTGAGGTTTCCTCAGTTACCACCTCCCAAAAGATTGATAAGAGTTTATCAATGAACATATTCAATCATCTTCTCTTCACCTGCAAGTAATGCAGTCATTGCACTGACAGGTGTCTGGTATTTCGCAATATCTCTCAATTTGTCAGTTTGACTAGTCGGTACAACTGAAAAATTGAATCTCCGATATGCGTAAATGTTGAAAGAATCTATCCCTATAAAAAGACGGCCCCTTATCCATCTCTGGTTCCTACCACTCTCTGTCTCAGTTACATTATTTTATGGACCTGGATTCTTCTATGTTGGCCTCGTTGCACTGATCGTGTACCAAACCATTAAACAACGATCTCCATAAGCGCATCAATATGGTTAATAAATTTCCTGCCACGCCATTGCTGTGGTGTGAATGTGCGCAAGCGTTATGTAATCGCCACCGCTTATTATTGTTTATCGAAACTAGTATCGCTTTAATGTGATCGGGTTCTTAGAATGTTGTTTCCAAGCTGTACTGCTTGTCACAAAGATTAATTTCAGCCGTCTAAATCATTTTTACGCACTTGGAACGATTGTTTGATGGCACTTTCAAAATTTCTTTTTTGTATCCCGCAGGTTTTTACAACAAGTTTTACACGTATACCGCATCCGAAGGTGACGACGTTACCTTAGTAGCGTCGGTAAATGGGCACGTTGGTATGTTTACATCGACCCTTCGATGGAGGTTCCAGAGAATCGATCAAGCTACGAACACGCCTGTTGATGCCAGTATACGTTTGGTTTCATGCGATGGAAAAGTAGATTGCAGAATTCCCAGTTCAACGCGAAATCCACCAACTTTGTTAAAGACTGATGAAGGAATCTATGAAGTATACCGTCCAGGTCGAGACCTCAGAACATGGCATCCAATCTTCTTTTTGTATGTGCGAGGTAGGTTCTTGTAATACAAATACATACGTACTATTTATTGGAAGGCTCAGACTACCTTGTAATGATTGCGCTTCAGATGAATGAAAATATAGTTTAACTATAGCTAGATTATGTATTCGGCGTCTGATTGAATCAAAACATATTTATGATCTATGATTGTTTTGTATAAAACTCATTTTCGGATGGAATCATATCACGACATTTACCTAATGGCGTGAATAATCTGTAATTGCAAAGTTGGTACTTGTAGCCATTTTCATGATAGATGTTTCCATAGTTTTCACTCAATGTTTACGATACTTTAAATGTGAAGACGGATAAGTCGTGTCCTTCCAAACTAATAGAAAGGTACCATAAGTTAAACCCTTGTGCCTCCCACGCTACGGGAAGTGAAGATCAAAGGTCACAGGTCAAAGGTCAGATTTTGCCTAAAATTTTGAGAGGCAACAATGCACTGACATGACACTTCACAAATATGAGGTGGATGTATGGCCAAGAACACTGGACGAAGGATGGAAGGTCAAATGTATATTGCTAAATGCAAATTTGTGCCAAAACATTTTTCTAGTGGACTTAACCGTTCTATTGCATCCCCCACGGTTGCAGGCCCAGTGGTTGGCAAGGACATCCTCCTCAATATTTTGGGTCCTAACGGCAACAGATTCACTGTTAGGGCGCTTTATCTTTACTTCCACGAATGTGGTTTACATTTTAATTTGTGGATGTTGCAACTCACTGTATGTGAGAGAGACCATACGTCACGGTTTCGGCACAGCATATAGATACGAGCCAGCTGGGTTGCAGGCACGAGAAGAGGGGGATTACAAAGGAGAGCGTACATTGGGCAATATACCTGCATAGCGTAAATAGGCCTACCTATCTATCTACGCACCTACCAACATACAAAAGCGCATTTGTAGAGACTTTCCAGAATAGGACAAAGGCTTTTTCCTCCCGGTGAACGCCATATCCATCAGGATCGAAATTATGAACGGTTTGGACACAAAGGTAATAACTGAACTAAGGGCCTCACCAGGATTTGTTGATGGAAGTTTAGGTTGGTGTCACTTATACGTCTAAAAAGACTCAGTAAACGAAGCAGTACTGCGAAGTTTTAGGTTCAGTAGACTGACATTTAGGTACTACGTCGGCCGGACCTCCTTTTATTTTATTTTCTTTCTTTTTAATTCCTTGGTGAGTGACGCCCTCATTACTCATTAAGGTCAGACGGCTGACTTTTACTGGTAATAGCCCAACATTTCAAAATGCCTGCCCATGAATTAGTTATTTGGTGATGAGAGGATGAGGTTGCTAATACTTCCCTCTATCAAACCAAGCAATTTATTAAAAGCCACGTAACTTTGTCGCGAGTAACGCATGCCAAATAATGGAGATTATAAGAAGAGAGCTGCCTTCTTTAAAGAGTAACATTTAATCAAGCAAATCGTTGAGGTCAATGATCGCCGTTCGAACTTTCCTCTCTTTATCTTACTCACTTCACCTCTGTAAAAAAAAATGGAAAGAAATGATCCGGGAGGAAGGCCAGGACTGGGTGTTGGGGCAAATGGCCCTAAGGCTTTAGCCGTCACAAACCCATAATTGTGCTTTGGGAATCATTTCACTTATTCAGACAGTATAGCAGTTGCAGTTAACAACAATGTGTGCGCGGGTGGAGCTTTACAGAAAATGAAAGTACCAGTACAGTTTCAATGTATTCCTTTGTTTGTAAAGGTCTGGGTATCTATTTTATATTTTTCTTTCTATGTTCCCTCTACCTCTGTTCATTTCCTTGCCTAAATCAGTCTGATAGTTTTAGCTGGTCATTCCTCTCAAAGTTCCGGGAGGGGCACTCTTTCTCCCCCCCCCCCCACTATCCACTCCGCAGATACGCTACAGCCCGCACAGCCATACAAAAGACATTGTGTAGAAATGTCCCTAATAGAGTTGCAAACTCTGTAAGTGAACGATGAATACCTGTCCAGGAGATGTTAAATTGGCCGGATCACAAAAATGTAAAGTAATACTAACTTTGTGTTTTTAATACTTTTAAATTTCTTCATATTTTCCTAACAATCAAAACAATTATACTTTTTTATTTGAACTGATTTTTAGGAACACAGACTTTTACGGCCTCTGATTATTTGTGGACCCTTCCTGCCCCGTCGGCTGCCATGAGGGCAGAAATTGTATTATTTCGATATACAAAACCAAACTCTGAAAAAGCAAGATGTCACTGTAATGTTCTTATAGGTTTTCTTCAGCTTAGTGCCCCTTACAAAAATTGTGTGGCAAACGTTCCAATACCACACTTACTCAGTGTCAAACATGTACTCAGTGTCAAACTGAAGAAAACTATGGTGAGGTGTGAAGAGTCGGGAAGTTTCTGTGACTTTTTTGTATGACAATGTGTGACATAACTAACAAATTGACACACATGTCCAAAGTGCCATTCACTGATTTGCATTTCCACAGCTTGGACATGAGGCAATGTGTGGAAAACTAAAAACCACGGTTTGACACAGGTAACATGTGGCAAACTGGGGTAAAGTAGGTAAAGTGTGGAAATGTGTGGATATGTGTGGTGCTGAGTAAAGTAAATTCAATAATTTTTCTTTCACCGGTCTTGGTGATCTCATTTTGCCCTGGTTTGCTTGACACAGCTTTCCCCTCTATGACCCAGATTTTCAGGTGTTACCATCATACAGGGAAAAGCGTGGTACTCTGTGTCGGATTGGTTCCAATATCACACTTTCTTCCTTAAGCATTTTCATATGCCCTGCCACATATGATTATGTGTGTTTACAAGCAGCATGCCATACGTCTTTTGTAAGGGTGTGTCAGTTCCTTTTCCATGTTTCCGCAGATAGGCTATTATTTAAGTTGTTTACTTCGTTTTTTCTACTCCTTGTGAAAATTTCATCTGCTCTATTTTAATATGATAACCCCCAACACTCATCCCTAGGAAGACAGCCTTCAATTCTAACACAGTTAGGCGCTAGGTCCAATGTAGTGGGGGCGGAGGCTCAAGACAAACTGGGTTTGGCTGGAAAGGGGATTCAGCGAACCACATCCCCCTTCTTACATGCGTGTAAAGCCAGAGAAGACAAAAAATGTCCATCTATATTCTTATATTTCGTTATCGACTGGCTAGTCGTTGCTTTATAATTAAGTCAGATTGCAAATTGAGATGGAAGAAGACGTGGTTATGATCAAAGTTGCGGAATCTGCATCAACTCATAGTGATGATACGATATCATAAAGCTCACAAATTATCACATGGTCTAGCGTACTACCCGATTTTCGGGTTGACTGATTCACTAGCTGTACTAGCTTACAATTCGTAAAAAGTCTAAAAATTGTAAAGACTCAGGGTCTGACAGATTTTTGATGGGAATATTTGTAATAAAACAAACTTAAAAATCTTAAAGAGCAGAGAAGTTTCTTAGAAAATCTCAGAAAAGTCGGCTTATTTGCTGCTTAAAGGGGAACTACAAATAAATTTGATCCGTGAAGATTTCCTTCCCTTGTCAGTGATTCCACCCGAGTCTCGACGTTTTGGCTTACTAATAATTAATAATAATCAACATTCATAGTGCGCTAAAATCAAATAGCTCTAAAGTGCATAAACAAGAAACAAAGTTCATGGAATACATAATCAAAACAAGAAAAGTTAAAATTACAAGCCAGTTGAAAAAAGTATGCCTTAACCCTACGTTTAAAAATGTCCAACGAATCAATTAATCTAATACTATGAGGTAAAGAGTTCCGGAGTTTCCCGAGCTAAAAACTCGGGGTATCAAATATTCATACCAGACTTCCGCTTTCAGTCTTCCAATGTCCATACTCCAGGTGTAGATTTCAGGCCCGAAGCATTGTCAACTCTCCCAGTAATTACGAACGGTGTGATGCTTACACAGTGAGATATTGTCTGTGCAGGGAGTTGCTATTTGACAGCTACTAGGCCTGTTGAATTAAGCCGCGAAGTCTTCGGTGACTTTCACGTTCATTTTTCTGTTAGTTTTGTTCTCCCAACAAGTATCGGGAATTATTGATGGTCTGACTTGAAGAGAAGTTTTAATGTTCACAAAAGATACTGTACGTGAAAAAAGTCTGGTTTACGCAACGTGCACAACACGTATTGTGTAGACTGTCTTTTCTAAAGAGGCTTAGCCATTATATGAACTTTATCTGTAAGTTTACTTATTCATCGTTACTTACACATTGACATCTTATTCGGTACATTTACTTATTAACAAAGCAGGGCATCGAGCTCAGTCTACGAAGTTGCACATAAACCTAACTGTATTTTTCCACACACATTTCCACAATAAATTCAGTAGGATACAACTTAATTTTTATTTTAAAATGACCCGTGAAATCTCAAGTTTTGTGATTAACCTTGCCTAGGGCACACTGCAGACTGTATGAAGGCATTTGACCAATCAGCGCACGCGATTGTCTAATGACTCGTTTAGCGTGACCGAAAACGTAAGGGCACTCCACTGAATCAAACCAGGGAGCTATTCCAGAAGGAGGTAAAGCACTTGCCCCTCCTTTGAATCCATTAAGCATGACGACGATAAACATCCCATTATGTAGCTCTTGACCATTTTGGACAACTTAAAAGGGATTAGGAAGTTACAAAAAAAGTTCTTGTCGTCTGGTCCTAGATCTTAAACAGTTCATGGCATGATTTCTCCCATTGCCATAGTTTTGCCAAGAGACTTCAAGGAAAACAAAATGTATTCTACTAGAGCACGCCAGTGCTCACTTTTTGAAAGCTTCCAGTACAGCTTCAATCAACTTATCGAACGTGGACACATGTTCGCTATTTCAGAAACGATGTGGAATCTTCATAAAGATCATATGCAAAAAGTTGACTTACACCAATCGCTGAATAGAGATGTTACTACATAATAAAATAAATTAAAATAATAAAGGAATTTGAACCCTTAAATCAGGGGTGGGGAACCTGTGACCCGCGGGCCATATGCGACCCGCGAGAACATTTCATCCGGCCCGCGAGGCAACTCACAAATGATAATTAAGAATCATGGCCTATGGTGCCCACTGTTTATCCTGCTTATGCAGTAACACTTTCCGGGTAGGGCTATTTCATGTATATCTGCTGCGAAACAGCATATTACTAAAATACCTGTATGCACAAGGAAACATGCCAACCGTTTCGTTCGACATAAATCGGTTGTCGACTCCCTGCACTTCTTTAGGTAACGGAAGCTTTACGTGGCACATAAGCTACATAAAATTTTACAGAATTACACTTTTAATATATATATACTTTTGAAGACAATACAGGGGCACAATGGATGGAATACAACGCCTGTATAATCGGTTTGAACATCGCTGGTCCTTCTGCACCTCCACTGGGAACGTATGGCCGGTTCCTGGTCTCTTTTAAATCCAGGGTCATAATATGGAAAATAGTAATTTGACACCGTGCTGTTATACAGTCTTTTTTGATGCTAAAAAGTTGCTGACGAGTGTTACACTCAAAAAGGAAAATCATGAATTATAAAACTGGCCTTAATACGAATCTAATTTAGTGTTTGAAATTCAGAGTGCTTTTAGGGAGTAAAGACACAATATCTGTCAAAAACAACATATTTTTGTGACAAATAAATTTCAGCAAGTTGTCCAAAACACATCATTCAAAGATGGATGGTACAAAAATAAGTGGCAAGCAACATCACAGGGCAAACGAAAAATCGAGAAATCGCCAAGGCAAAAACCTGCAAGAAATCCTTAAGAAATACATGCAGGATTTTGGCAACAACATCACTCACTTTTCCTACAGGATTTCTGCAGGAATTTTTGCAGAAGTTTTGAAGGGGAACTGCATTGTTTGTTAATTAAGACGCAGTGAACGATTTTTGCAGAATATTTAAAGGACATCTCATAGGTTCTTGCAGTAATGACATAGTGATACGTACAGGGGCGTACGCAGGATTTGCCTAAAGGGGGGGGGGGGGCATGCAGTTCCGAATTTTCCGAAGTCTTTTTTTTTCATTCCTTAAAGACCGACTTCAGTTGACATACTTGCACGATCCGAATTCTCGAAAACTTTTTTTTTTTGGCTTTTTTGGCTTTTTTGCACTTCAGATGTTGTTTATGTCGAAGATTTTTGAAAATTTAGGTGTCCTTACATGCAATGTGGTGCCAGATATGCTACATTTTGAAGTAGAGTTTGTGTTAAAAAAATTTACGTATTTTTAGGAACTAAAAAAAATGGCATCCGCGATGGAGGCCATGGCCCAATGACCCCCCCCCCCTTGCCAGTGGATACATAGTGATAAATGTAGCACATGTAACAGGATTTTAAAAAGTTTAATGAAGTAATTTTATGGTTCATTGGATAGCACTGGGGCAATGTAAAAAGTATGAATAAAACCTTCCAGAACAGTTGTTGACCCGACATAGTGAGATAAATCTCACAGAATTCTTGGAGGAACTTTCAATTAAATTGCACAGAACTTGTAGTTTGTAAATTTGATATACAATCATGGGCGGCTATTCGTCTTTGAAAGTGGAGCGGGGATATATTGTCAGTGACACTATCTAAGAAGAGCGCCACCATCAGTTTGCGCGGAGTGTACAAAGAAATTTTGGTCAAAAGTACCCCCAGATAACCAGAAATGGCCCTTTTCAGGCTTTGCAACGTGACACTTTGACAACAAGTATTTCCTAAAAAATAAGCATATTGGAAAAAAGTCTAGAAAAAGGTATAATGTTCTGATTTCCGGATCTAGTCAGTGGCACTATCTAAGAGGAGCGCCACGATCAGTTGGGGCGGAGCGTAGAAAATTTTGCCAAAAAATACCCCCACATCACTGGAAATGGCCCTTTACAGTTTTGCAAGGTGATACTATGACAACTGTTAGAAGTATTTCCTAAAAAAATAAATAGGCCTATTGTAAAAAGTCTAAAAAAGGTAAAGTTTTCTGATTTCCCGATCTGCCTGGTTGATTTCATGGGGGATATAGTGTACAGTATCCCCCATCTCATTTCAAGGGGATATATCCCCCATTCCCAGAGGATCGCCGCCCATGTATACAATTCCTTGTAAAATATTTATACCCATAAGTAAGGTATTGCTGAAGTTTCAACATCTGATTTAAATACTTTGATGGTTTTTCTGCCGACGATCTCTCAGTAATATCTGTTAAAAGATTAACATTTTAGTGGGGTTCATTATTCAATGCACGTCATATCACAAACATCCCAGAATTATAGAAAAGCCTTTCATATTGCTTGTTTCTTGCTACACTATCTATTCCTTTTTTCAAAATTCTCTGTACTCATTCTGGTAACTGATAATCCACTGGTTAATCTGCCTACCAAACAGAACTCCACAAGTAATACTTGCTTTGCAACGTGAAAAGTAACAGTTAACTTTCAGCCTGAAGTATTAGCTTTTCAGCTGCTTCCATCCTGTCATCACAGCCCTGTCAGTTGTTCCTCCAAGTTTTTTGCATTTCTTTTTGCAACCAGCTAGCAGATTCCACTTCTTGTTTCTTTCACATCTAACTTGCGCTTACTCTATATATAGGCCAGCCAAAATAAGGTTTTACTTGCACTTTCACCACAAAGCTTTTCTGTAAAGGTCCTCAAAACAATATGCTAAAAGTTCTTCAGAATCCTAAAAGGGAAAGAATGAGTAATTTGCATAAATTCAAATTGCTGCCAAATGTCAATATTTTATCATAAATTATGCCATGGAGTAATGGATACTTCTCATACTTGGTAAGTTTATTTATCATATTAAGAGGAATAACCGTATTGTTTGTGGTGGTGGTCAAAAGTCATTTGAGGTCACCAGAAGTGAAGAATCGAAAACCTTATACCACGATATCTAAAGGTAGTAGGCACGGATATTTTACATACTTACATGTGGATGCGTTGTGGTCAATACACGAACCCTATTGTTGCTAGAGGTGAAGGGTCATTTGAGGTCAACGGATCTAAAACTACAAAATCCTTGTAAATTGCTTGTAAACACCTTATCTCCGGGTAGGAATAATGGATTCTTTTCACATTTAGGATATGGGATTGTCATATTACGATTTTTTGTGCTGATTTAAGTTTAGGTAAAAGGTAATTTGAGGTCAGCAGAGGTAAAGTCCAAAACTTTTAAAATGCAATAGTTAAACAAAGCAATTAATATCCACTTTTCGTACTTGTCGTAAAGATTTTTCATATTACGAAAAGGGAACGAGCATATCTGGTGGAGATAAAAGGTCAACTGAGGTCATTAAATTGAGATCTGCAATGTACTGGCACTCAGTGCAGATTTTGCAGAATTGATGTGATATGTTCGTGCTGTCAAGTACGTGTCACACGTAGTTCAGTACAATTCTGTACTCGTTGAAGACGACCAATAGCGCTTGAAAAAGCCAGAGATTAAAGTATTACGGTAATCTAATCTTGATGTGAACAGAGAATGAACTAAAATTTTACATACATCATCCGAAAGAAATTTTCTAATAATACTACGAACATGACAGTTGCAGGGTTTATCCAACATGCTAACCTGCTTTCTTATTGTAAGTTGTTTTTCTAAATAAATTTCGAACTTTGTTACAGAATCCACGGAGTGTATTTCATTAAGATCAACTTGAATGCTACACTCTAAAAACATCCTGGTTAATTTTAACCAGGATAGGGGTCAATAGTTGTCCTTACATTTCCTGGTGGGAAGTGACCACGAAATCCAGGTCAGACAAACATCTTCCTGGTTAGGGAAACGATTCTTTATAACATCTTGGTCATATTTCACATTTTCCTGGTTAAATTTGAACAGGATCTCCTAGTATCTTTAACCAGGAAATATATGGAAAACTATTGACCCCCTATCCTAGTTAAATTTCATCAGGATGTTTTTAGAGTGTACAGTTTCTAATCACATAAGCCTGCAGAACAAATACAATCAGCTCAGTCTTTTTATGCCTCATTTTCAACATATAATCATACTTCCTCTCTCTAAAGTCCTCGTATCTGTGTTGAATGGCTAACATTTTATTACCCGTATTATTTTTATGTTGTTCTTATCACCTCAGTGCTTGTATTCATTTGGACAACCGAGGTAGGGGAGGGGGCAAAGTGGTCAACTTCAGGATCCTCTTGTACTGCAGGGTTCCTGAAGGTTTCCTGAAAAATTTCTGAGGAATTTGTGTTTGAGTATTTTACCTTGGCAAAGAGAGTAAACCTATCAGGTGTTACCTTTACTGGTGATTTCCAACAAATGTGCACTCAAGGTTGGTTCATTCTATATAGCGCTATAACTCTAGGTTTCGTTTTTAATTTGCACGGAGAAAAAAGAGATGACCATATATTGTTTTATAACTTTAAAAGCATGAAAAAGTATAAATTGGCCTTTGGGCCATATAAATCATTCCGATACAAAGTATACAGTTGTGAAATCTGATTGGCAGGTAAACAGAAATTACTGAGCTTTACCACGCTATTTCTGTGTTGTGCTCAAAGCCTCACAAAAGTTAAAATCAAAATATGGTTTGCGTGAAAATAATATTGCGTGCAATCCTATCTACCTTAAATCATTATGTATTGATTAGTTTATGATAATTAATCTATAGATAGACCAGTAACACACCTGATTTCAGAACTAGAAAGCATTTACTTTAAGAAAGAACTTATTTTAGGTGAGTAATGTATCACCCCTTTTTGAAATTCTACTTCTGCCATTGAATACGAACTTCGAAAGTATGATTTGGAAATCGACACACTTCCTATATTAATTTTTTTTAGAACTGCATCAATTTCTATATGGAACCTCCATACACCTACCCTAGTTTATAACGACCAATCAAATTCCCTTCAATCATGAGAAGACGTTTTTGTTTATTCCCCAAACTATATGAAACGCCACCTTCGATTTTCCTCGGCCACGTACACTTTACCTGCTTCCTTAGACCTAACTCTCATTGTATGACAAAAATTTGTTTTCTTTGAAAAGCAGTTTTGCTGCCTAGGACCCCAGCCTCATGGGAAGCCGATTTAACATATATATCGTAATTCAACTTAAAGTGAAAATATTTCACTGAAGTGTAATGTATTTCACCTAAGTGAAATGAAATTCACTTATACTTGCGTGGGACACATTTCATTTATATGGGATACATTTCACTTAGATGAAACACACTTAAGTAGAGATCCGACTGCATGGCCAAGTGGTTAAAGCATCCGACTTGCAGCCGGAAGGCCGGGGTTCAAATCCTGGTCGGGTCATACCAAAGACTTTAAAAATGGAACCTTCTGCCCTTGTGCCTGGTGTTCAGCATAAGCAATGGAGTGGGAAAATAAGCCAGTGATCCACAACTGGAAAAAAAGGCCACTGCTGGCCCGACTTAAATCAATTGGTTAGCCGTAAAACCTCATCTAACTAACTAACGTAACTTAAGTGGAACTCAGTTTCACTTAAATGGAATTTCACTTGACGAAATTCGTCACACTTAAGTGGAATTCTTCAGCTCAATTCATCAGCTGGTCACAAACTTTACTTTACTTAAGTGGAATTCCATTTCTTTTAAGGAACATTGCATTTTCTTTAAGCGAGATTCTATTTCACTAAAGTAAAATTGATTTTCAGTTAGGAAACATTGCATTCATCTTAAGTGAATTGACCTGTCTGTCTTCTTCCGCAGAATTTTACTCATTCGACTCAGGTGAAATGTTTTTTGCTAGATCCTACAAAGTTCCAATTGACTAAGACCCGGTGTGGTAGTTATGTTGCACTTAGAATCCAGGGTAATGTCCAAACAACCAGTCTAGCCTAAAGTATATAGCCCTATGTAATTCAAGTGCAACTGTTTTCCACTTTAGTGAAACTGTATTTTACTTTAGCCAGAGTCATCAACTTTTCACTGTATTTATCTAAGGCTATTTTTTTCACTTAAGTCAAAATGAATTTTTCGTCAGTAAAATAGCATTTCAGTTAAGTGAAATTGTAATTTCGTTCAGTGGAGCGGCGTTTTACTTGAGCAAAATTGTTTAAATTGGGTAAACTATATAGCTATTTGACTTAAGTAAAATACAATTTCACTTAAGTGAAATTCATTCCACTTAAGAATTAATGCATTCCAACTGAGTGAAATTCAGCTCCACCTACATAAAATGAATTTTACTTAAGTCAAATATCTTTAACTTAAATGAAATGTTTATCACTTTTAAAAAATGTACATTTATAAAAAAAAATACATTTTCACATAAGTGAAATTGCAAGGCAAAGGTCAAATAGGCATTCCATATTGCCCATGCTGCCGACTTGTGATGCAATGAAAGTACTGGCCTATAGTATATGAATGTTTTACCGTGCACTAGTTTCAGTAATGTTGAGACCGCAACACATGTTTCGACCTATTTAATTATTTGAGCATCCATTCTGTAAATATTTCTACGCACTGCAATCAATAGCCTAACGGAGACGCAATCTGTAAAGAAAACAAGGGGTTCACTACCGCCATTTCAAGCACTTCTAGGGGTTAAACATAACCACAATAGACTGGTCAAGTAAAGTCTGGGAGTCCCTTCAAGTGACGTACTTAGTTTGGATAGCATTTCTTCGGGAGTAACGTTTTGTTCTTGTTCTTCATCAAGGAGTCTGGAACTTTTAGAAAAAAAGACTACTGATAGTACACGTAGATAAGTTTCCCGATCATTGGAGAACAAGATGGCTACACGGTCCCCCAACACTTTGTCTGAGGACAGGCTCACTTTCGTCACCGACACCGACTCCCTCCGCCCTCCCTTTGTAATGATATGGTTGAGGGGACTGATTACCTTTAATATTTTAGCAAAAACTATAAGTATTGCTTTTCACAGATCGGTGCTCATTGGAAATGATTTTTTTCGCAAGCTTTCAGCTTACATGTTTGGTGATTACCTAGACATTCGTCACAAAGTTCCAATACGCAAGAGCAGTGATAATGGGAGGTAAAGGTGGGATTTCCGCGTGAATTAGATAATTTAATCTCCAATAGTTGGCCAACCGCTGTAAATATGTGACGTTAAATCTGAGTGAAAGACATGATTTGTAATAAGGGTGAGGGGCAGAAACCTTTTCTCCCAGGAATTTGCCAGCGACTGTAATACTTGGCTCAATTGGTCATAATAAGGCTACGTATGCAGGATTTGTTAAACCGGGGCTGTAACTCAAATTTTGACAAACGCTGAGTGTAGCAACCTATGAAAGAGTGAAGTCACTTCCTTTTTCCTTCAATCCGGGGTGGAGGACGGCCAGTCCCCCTCCCCTTGATGCGCCATGCAATTGCTAGGCCATGTGTAAACACACACCCAAGCCAATTTTATAAGCATGTGCATTATCGCAACAAATGGGTAGTGTCCCAAGAATGGAGTGTTGGGGATGGGGGACAGACTTCCTCAATTATTTGGTTGAGGGCCGGATAATATTTAAGAAAAGTAGTTTTGCTGGTATTGTATGATACTAGACGACATTTAAATTAACTAAATGTCATGGAATTGATTTTTACGACGAGCTTCACGGACACTCTGAAGATCACCAAGACATCTGCATATAACCTACTTTACTCACGTGAGCGATAATAGGGTAACAAACCCCCTTACAGTTTAGTACGGCGAGAAGCGCCTTTTTCCCCCAATATTTAAAGTGGTCAACTGTCGTTTGTTTTCTGATATCTGAGGTATCAGACATGATATCGGGAGTCGAGGGAGTGTGGTTGAGAGAAGAAATGTTTTTTCTCATCATTATTTTGTCCACTGATGTATATAATATGTGGCTTACTTGATTTTGAAAATCCATTTTTAGGCAAGCTTCGAGCACATTTATTGCTATTTATTTGGCTGATTACATTCTTAAACACGTTCCAAAAGGTATCTGATACAAACCAAATATTTATGACTTTCAAATTGACACACTGAATACGGCCTTCTAGGCGTGGAGAATGCCACTTCCAGCAATCAGAGAAAATGTTTCTAGGAAAAGATTTGCTGGAGGGATTCTCTACGCGATAGCTGATGAGAGCGCACTGCTTACGAAATGTCAAAAATAACAATTTGCACAAAGAGAGAAATTGTTTAAAAGTAGGTCTGAATTGGCGTGTATTTTCCCTTAATAGAGATCTTCCTCGAATCCTCCACCAATTATAATTTATTATTAGCTAATTGATTGTATGTATGAATGCACGTTGTTTTCATGTTTCATCGAATGACACTCGGTTAGCGCAACGCAAGCACTGCTGTCAAAGGAAATCAGTGAGGACGGCAGTGTACGAAATCTATTAGATTAAAGCGCGGGTCACACTACAACGATTTCGGATAGCATAACGGTCCGATTTTTATGAGTTTTAGTTAAAATCTGCTCCATCCTTGGTTGAAAAGAGCCAAAAAATTGCCAACCTGTGTAAATATATGATTTGCAACAGAGAACTATAGAAACATGAGAAGTTGATCCCACAGAAAACACAGTCGTACAAACCAATAAAATACCGGTCAGCCTTAAAAGCATTCAGTCATAGAGCAGAGCTCATAAAGCAGAGCTCATAAAGCAGGTGTTTCCTAGGTGCACCTACTCCCTCACTTGAGTTTTATTGACCTAGCAGATCGGTTTACAAATATTTTCATTTCATTTACCAAGTCGTTGCTTACCATAGAATTCTGTGGTTCCAACTCTATTGAAGGCAGGGAGTAAGTTTAGTAGCTGTCGAACAGGTGTTTAGTTATTGTGATTTATTGCTTACCTTTCTTCTATCATTTATAACGTTTCAGGAACTTGAATTTGACAAAACTTAGACCGGGGAAGGTGTAAATTTTCCATAGAATCTGATTTTCTCAATAATGTTATCTACAAAGGTGTTCTTTTGAAGAAACCGCGGTGTCGTAATATACCCATTACCAGTCAACCTTGAAAAGTCCTTAAAATAAATAGCTTTGGAGGACATATCCTCCCAATTCGTTGCCAGACTTTCCCTATTCATTGCCAACTCTTACGACCCTCAGTTCTGTGAGATCATCTTGGGATGAATGAAATGTAAACTAATTATTTCGTGACGTCATATCGACAGACAGCGTTTATCCGACACGCGTATAAAAATCGGACTGATTTTTGAACAAATATCGCTCTGTTTAGCAATATTTGTTATATAAAGGTAGAAAAACAGTTTGTCGTGATACATACTAGGATCAGTTATCGATATAGCCTGACCATCTTTAGAACAAAGTCTGAATTAGAAACTATTGATCCGATTTAGAAAAATTCGGATCAGATTTCGGACTGAAGATCGCTGCAGTGTGACCCGCCCTTAAGGGTTATACAGCAAACCGTGGTGATGAAAGAGAGCACATCAAAACCACGCATTTTTAATTCACTTTTCTTAATTAAAAGCCTTCCAGAAAATCATATCCGAAAGTGTTTTAAGTAAAAACATTCGTACTAAACGCTCTTAGTATGGTGATTATCTTGTTTGTTTCTTAAGAGCGTGTTAAGTTATTTGTGTAGAAAGAACTGTTTTAGTCTAGCACTTAAAGATAGGACACGGTAACTCCATTTTGCATGTGTGTGTGCACTATGTTGTTGTGTTTTTTATGTTATAGAATTTTCGTCGTAGGTTATTAGTTGTTGTTATAGATACCAGTTTTTTTTTTTTTTTTTTCTGCCATGATATGCTACTTATTTCAAACACACTGGACACAGCAATACTCTAAAATAGTCTGTTTTTTTTTTTTTTTTTTTTTTTTTGCGTGATTGGAAAGGGACACGGGCGATACAAAGTTCCCTGAAGTAAAATACATGCGTACTTCGCCTGCTAAAATTGCTTGTTTCGTTCTTTCTTTGCTGAATTGAGACCAATAAAATGTTATACAATTATTTTATGAAGAACTTAATTCTCTTTATATCTGCTCAATATGTCGTTAGGTATTCCTTATACAAGTAAGCCGGTTTTGCCGATTTTGGATCCTCTTTGCCTTATGACACAATATCACAATACTCGGTAAGCCTTATTCCGAAATTAAGTGGTAAAACGGTATACCCAGCTCTTACTTTATCCATACAAAGGAAGCTCCATTTTGTACACCTTGGTTCCGCGCTCTTCAAAAAAGTTGGTTTGTATCATCCATGCCTCAATGTTTGAAGTCTCGACATGACAAACGTTCGAGACCAATTGCGGTAGGCACTGGATAGTGATTTATATTTCAAAGGAACATCTAAAATATCAAGAGATATTCTTTTACCTATGGCTTCAATTTTTATTAGTTTTCGGAACATTTTCTTACATATTTATATAAAAAGTCACTAATGCATCTCTGTTTCTTTGCAGAATGCGGTAGGAACAACTATGGTGTAGACTGTATGTTAGGTTGCAACCCTGAATGTGTACATGGTACATGCGACCGGTCAGGAACATGTGTTTGTTACCCTGGGTGGATGGGTGCCGCTTGCGATAATGGTACGTACACCATAATTGTATATTTCCTCATTGAGTTGAAATTTTGTTACGTTGTTTTAGTTGCTAATGTGTTCATCTAAATGGTAAACGAGAAAGCAGTAAGGTTCTTTGTTTTATGGAAGGGTTATAGCAAAACTTTTATTTTCATATGTGAAAAAGGAAATGAATCTGCAAAATTTTGTGAAACTTTTATTCATATCCGACAGGTATTACTGGAGTAATCAGCAAATGAAGTTACAGCATTTATGACCCAAAGTGAGCTCAAGGCAAGCAGTAGTTATAGCACTTCCTCACATTGATAAGGAATGCTTAGGTTCCTTTTTTTCAGTCTGTTGTGTTGTCCTTAGAGTTTATTGGGACAGGTCCATCCCAATGGGGAATGTAAAGTTTGTAATTTTCCCATACCTCTCATGCAATCACATTCTGATAACATGGTATTGTTGAGGAGAAAATTGGTTGTCAAGTTAAAAGAAAAACAAAAGACTGTTCATTAATGTGAGGCTATGATGTCATATGTGCTTGCTTCAAGTTCAATTTTTGATGAAAATGTGACAACTTAAACTGCTGATACCTTGAATACCACACATCGGATTTCAATGGAAATTTCACCAGATTGCTTAGAATAACTACCTGTAACATATTAAAACTTGATTAGAGCTAAGACCCTTCTTGTAGAAAAGGAAGTAACGGAAAGTTTTGCAGCATTTGAGGCAAAAAAGAGAACCGTTCAGGGAAATGACAAAGGCCATGCAGTACCTCAATTGAAAAACGATAAGCCATGTTAAATAGTCGTTATGTTCAAGTTCCAGAGTCCGAATCGACCTGAGGTAGCCTTTGATTTCGTTTTAAGACACCACAGGTATGCCTGCAATACATAAAAGATCGGGTATTGCAATACAGACAATATTTCCTGTTAGCAAAATGAAGGAAATACTCTGGGTTGATAAGACAGCCGTAACACCCATTGGCATTTTAACAGATTATGATATTAACGTGTGGCATTGTTATTGAGAGATAACATGACGAACATAGTAGTTATGGTGAGAAGTTAAGCCAAGGAAATTTGGTTTCAAAAGAAGATGACTTTCCATTAAAAAGTTAATTTAAATTTTTAGTTTTCTCATTAGTTTTGTATTCATTGCATTAATATCCTTTTTTTTCATCCAGTGTGCGATGAGGGTTTTGTTGGACAAGACTGCACGATAAGCTGCGATGCTCTCTTCCCTGGTAATGCAAATTGTGAGGATATCTTGTTTTGTCAACCAAACAAAATGGGGTGCTCTTGTAGCACTGGTCGAAAAGCCCCAGACTGCTCAGGAGGTAAGTACCACAGTGTGTTAAATCTATTAACCCAAGACGTTAGAGCAGGTGTAACAACGTAAATCATTCCTACGATATCTACTAAGGAGAAAAGAATCTTCATTTTTTAGACACAAGAGTAAATCATTGCCCAGGATGTCCTCTTAAGGACATGATTTCAAATTTGTAAAAGTTTTTCAAATTGTAAAAGTTTTTATGCAATGCTCGTTAGCCACATGGAAAACAGAGGGGGTCCCTACTTATTGGCGGAAATTATACACTAAAAAGACGCAAAAAGTCGATGATTGTGGACTCAAGTGAGATGTAACAGAGTAGACCACTTCCGGTACTACCTTTTTTCGGTGGTGGTGGTGGAAGGGGGTGATCTTCCTTGCAGCTCTATTATGCCACCAGAAAGTTTGAAAAACGAAAGTATGATCTCCAGAATGCATAGCTGGTTGTAAATAACACGAATGTATATTTCAGGTGCACAAACGTCCAGGAGGTGAATGTTCAGGTAATAACACAGGTCGTATTAACAAAACAGGATACAAATATAACAAAGACATGAGAAATGACTTCTTAACTTCTTTTACGCTTTTATTCCTTTAGTATGTGACACCGGAAAATGGGGGCCGAACTGCCAAATGTCCTGTACTGGAACTTGCAATCCTAGAAGCGGTCCATAGTTGACTCGTTCATGCAAAAATGACTGACGTAAGTAACAAACATTAACTAACTTTCCTGGTTCTATAAGTTAGTTTCATTTGCTCTTCCAAACTTTGTTCTCTGGACGACATGTAGTTGTAAAAGTTTTAATGCAATGCTCGTTAGCAACATGGAAAGTTGTATTTTTATTGGCTGAATGGGTGTTGACAGAAGCGTTATAGAAATGTAACCCGCATTTTAAGCAATTAACCCAGAAATGACGCTTCACTGTTTCCAGACGGCTGAAGATGACTCACTCGTCCCTACTAGGAAGATATCACTGCAGTGCCAACTTTCCATTCTAGTAGTCACTAGATTTGCCAATGTGCATAGAACTTCGTCTTGTAATGAAAGTCATTTGCAACTAAAAGAATCAATTTTTCTCCGTCTTTGTAGGAACCTTACAACACGGATGACGAAAGCAAGGACAACCCATAGACAACGATTTAGACCGGAAGTCAACTTCCGAACTTTTATATAATTTAATGCTGGTGGTGGGTTTTATCATTTTATGAACTTGATCAAAAACCAGAGGTTACTGTTAGCTAGCCTTATCTCCTCGTCCAAGTATATTCTTCAGGGGGTGTTGGGTGCTACGAGAAAATTATGTGATCCATGGGATACAAATTGCCATTTCCTCTTGCAACTGATTTACTTGGTCAGAGAAAATCATTTATTTGGGGTTTCAAAACTGTGAAGAAATTTTCATGATCAGTTATTGCTTTGTACATATTTAAACGAAGACATAACCACTCCCAGAGGTACCTGTACTGGGGAACTTCTGTTTGTCAGGAAATTAGCTTAACTTATTGGGAAAGGTAATCACAAATTAAAGGGGCTGTGTCAGTAAGTGATCTCTCAGATTATATGACAGATTGCATGACTTTTAGGTATTCGTGGTCAGTTACGACAGGTGGCAGTGGTATTGTAGGTTAACCACAATACAATGCTGAGGTGGATATATGTCTACGTATTGTTCATCCGTGACACAAGGGAGCGTGCACATTGACTTTAGCGACCGTTGTCTGATTTCGCAATCGCTTATTTATTGTCCGCTTCATAAAATGACAGCTGCACACCACCATGGTCACGCCGCTGCAACGCAAGCCTCCCCCCCCCCCATCACCCGCCTTCACTTCGAAAAACAAACAGTTTGATACTGTCGATGTGGTCACGATGAAAATTGTTTGATTACAATTCAGTCGTGTCAAGAACAAAATGTGACACGTATTTAACCGCCCCCGTCATCTACGTAACTGGTTTTAACTGTTGAGTTGTATTCGGACCGAAGTTGGCTAGGTGGGGTGTGCACCGTTTTTCCACTTACTCAAATCGTAGAGTCGGATAGTGTTTGCGATTGCTGTGACAGTGTAGATGTGGATTCTGTTGTATAATTTTTGTTAAACTCAAGACTCATGACCCCCACCCCTGCGCCATCAGGCAAGCTACATCTGTTAGAAGTCAAGTTAGTCCGAATCACGCTATTTTGGAAAGATATAAACAGACTGCGATTTTATGGTCTTCTTAGTCAGAGAGTTGCAGCACTCTGGTATAGTGCATGCCGTTTTAGACTGTTGAATGCTCCATTCTGGCTTCTACAATCGTGTAAACGGTTCGGAGTTTTCTGGTGCCTCCCCCCAAAGGGACATTACCAAAATCTTGTGCTTCTACCATGAAATTTCTGCCTAAAAGCTAGAACTTCCAAGACTAAATCAACCATGCTGTTAGACCAGACGTATGAAAAAGACCACCAAGGGCAAATTAATTTTATCAAATGTTAAATACACTCATAGCTTCTGAGGGACGCACCTGGGCATCACGAAAACAAATTAATCTATTGTAGATTATGCTTATAGCTCAAGCATTTATCTAAAGGAATTCGTAACAAGTGATGCTTCTTAAAATGATTTTCTGCAACCAAAAACACAATGTGTATGTATATTCTGTTTTTTCATGGTGATTTTAGATTCCTGTTTTGAGAAAATATTTCTTACTTTCTGTTGATAGGATGATTGTTGTAATTAAGATAAAGTACAACATTGACACTTCATTTATATATTTTTCAAAGACCTGGCAGATTTTGGAAGAGTTGACTGGGGACGTTAATGTTGCATTTTAATTTTACATTTTTTTTTTAATTTGAAAAATTTTCGCAACAGGTTTTATCATTAAAATTTTAATGGTGTCGGTAACAATTGTTCTGTAATTTACTCATTTGAAATACATTTCTTTCAGCATTCTATGTCCGGTGTTGTGTATTTTTTCAGCCACATCCAACTGCAAAAATTTAATAAAAGTGGTCTGACTGACCAAAATAGCAAATCAATTTTTACATCGGCCTATCACTTGTCCTGTCGGTGGTCTGGCCCACACAAGAAATGTCTGGTATTTTAATTTCCTCACAACGACGACCTGCCCAATAATAGCCCTCATACAAAGAATTATAGAACAAAATTGCGCTTATAATTTAATCCCACTTATGCAAAGACAGCTGATAGATTATTTCCGATTGCAATAGTTTGACGTTTAAAATTTTCTTTTCTATACTTGAAATCAAAGGCAAATGGTTACAAAAATCAATTTACATCAAATCTGGAGGGGTCGGGTAAAATTTCGTAAATCAAAGATTCGTTGTCATGAACAGTTATACATAAGAATGGCGGTAAGGGGCAGCAGCAAAAGATTCCAGGAAAAACAGGTTTTAACTCAGAGGTTGCAATCTAGTAAAATGAGGCCATCGAAGCCTTTCATATCGAGCACCGAATTTGGATGACCAGAGGTGGAGGGCCGGTAATTTTTGTTGATGTAAATCACTTCACTGACTATCCCAAATCATTTCCACCTGCATTCCTCCACATATAATCTTAAATTACAAAACAAAAGATGCTGCAGAAGTTCTCTCAGCGGCTGGAAAAGTAAGCCTTTCAGGGGCCACCTTACACCCAAATTTCAGGCACCTTAGCCCACGGTGTACAAGAAAGGCCAAGGAAAATCTTTTTTCATGAAATTGCAGGTCTTAGAATTCAGGTCTCTACAAACATCACTCGATGCGTAATGAGCAGGCTACAAGAAACATATAATATATCATGTTTCAAGTTCAAACTGAAGGTAGCTTAAGTTGATGAGGGGCGGATGTTGGTTGTTGAAGGGAAACATTGCCTTTGTTTTACAAAAAAAATACATATTTTTAAACCAATATTAAAAGGTACAGAATGAAAGGCACATCAAAATAAGGAGGTAGCGCGTTCGTTTTTTTTTTTTTCAAGAAATAAGGTTCTCACAAGAAGAATTTTGGTTATTTGTTACACGAAAGTAATTTCTTCACCCAGACTTTCTAAAATTCAAATAATGCAATATCCGTTGCTCTTACAATGCAGAATATTGTGAGGAGATACAGCTATTACTAGAGTTTATTGGTGAGACTAAACGTTTTATGCCATGTTGGGGCGTTTTAAACGCAATATTTCCCTTTAAAGTGTTGAGTGATAAGGTTCAATGGTTTAGACATATTTACTCAACTGAAGTTGTCTTAAAAATGTGATAATGATACACTTCTTTAGTTGTACAGACAGCGGAAATAATGAGACAATGATTTTTAATGCATGCCTGATCATGTCCGAAACTTTTACTTAGATTTTGGATTAAAACGATAATCTCAGGGCTTTCGTCTTTTTATTTTGATTTTTCTTATCTTTTGAGGATACAAACGCTCAACTGGGCCCGCACTCCCAAATCAACAACCATGTATCATTAGTTTTAACTTATTAGTTTTAACTTCTTAACTACGGAACGCCAAAAAGGCAATGATATTTTGTTGTCTAAACTAAATTTGTTGTCGTCTAAACTTCAGTTAATGTTGTTTAAATCGAATTTATTGTTGCTTCAAGTAAATTTGTCATTGTCTAAAATAAGGTTGTTGTCAGAAGTAATTCCGTTGTCATTTCAAAATTTGTTGTCCAAACAAAATTTGTTGCGCCAAAAGGCAATCATATTAAACTCATTTCGTTATTGAAACTCATTTCGTTGTTGAAACTCATTTCGTTGTTTAAAGTCATTTCGTCGTTTAAACTCATTTCGTTGTCTCATACTCATTTCGTTGTTATCGGCGCTGTTCACGTTTTTACACGTTATGCAAGTTTCTATGGAACGCCAAAAGGGTCACGGTATTTCGACGTCTATTCAGATAATTTGACAGATTGTCTGCGCAGATATTTTGCCGTCTGTCCAGGTATTTTGACGCCTTTTGGGATACTTTGTTTCAGAAAAATTGCATTCTAGAAATGTATTTCGTGTTCAAAAATCACGTTTTGTCGTTATTTTTTTATGTATTTGAATGCATCAAAGTACTTCCGAAGTCAAACTAATTGACACGGTGAAATATGTGTGACCCTTTAAGCGCACCCCCTTCACCAAACGGGTCAAGTAATATATGCCATCTCCAAGTATTTTGCCTTCTCAAGTATTTCCTCTTCTCAAGGTATATAAATGAGTTCATTAGGGAGTGATGAATATGCACGACTCTAAAGGACATATCTGGAAGATTTGGCAGAAAATGAACCTAATGTTACAAATTTTCGTATACTAAGAGTGATGGCCTATCATTCATATTGTATGACAAATTCAGACCTCTGATTCTTCGCTGTTTTAGATGATACACTATCAAATTATCAACAGGATTGTATTAAGGGACACGTTTGTGAAATTTGTCAATGAAAACATGTTCCTATAATGTAAAAGTTGCATACTTGAAGAAAAACGATCGGTCAACGTACTACGGAGACTTTTATAAGCCATATTTTCATCATGCCAACTTTGGCTTAAATTTTTCTTTGGCCTTGTACGGTTAAAGGCAATGTAGGTAGGGCAAAACGGTGTGCCAATATTGTAATCACCTCATCACATATTCATCGAGCCGGTTAAAATGATGTGCCCTTCCCCAGTCCGACAGACCTAAGCTTTGCCTATGCCGTTTCCATCACCCACTTTTCCCTTGGTGCAGGTAAGATTCGAAAACAGTTTGGGATTGGTATAGGGATTACAGAAATTTCGTACTCATTATGAAGCACTCCCAACAGGGTGGGCTTATTAACATGATATATGAAGATGGCAAACACCAGAACCTATTCCTTCTTATTACATAGATTTGTCATGTTCAGAGGAGGAATGCTTTGTTTTTCGTGGAGGTCACCAGCCATTTGAGGTCACCAGAGGTCAAAAACAACTTTGTAAACATGACAGTACATGGGAGAAAGCATCGACACTTTTTTAATTTTGCTAGTTATTTAAGTTTTGGTGGGGTTCAAAGGTCATGTGAGGGTAGCAGGGGTCAAAATTGAATGCATATCAAAAAATATTTAGTCAAGAAGTATAAATTTGAGGGAAGAATCTCTGTGTAACAAAGCATCCCCCTTTTGGTAAGGAATCACTAAGCCTTTAGGTTTTCTGGTTAGTATACAGGATTTTACTATGCTGCATATTGATAAGCCAGCAGAGGAAGATATCATATGAAGATATGTTAAGGAGTTTTTATTATGCGCTGCTACTGAGAAACTTGAAAAAGTATAAAGCTGACAAAAGAAGAAAAGAATTGTTTTGCGGTTCCAAAATAGTTAACTTTATTTTCTTACAACTTTTCAGTACCTAAAAATGTTTAACCACTAATATAGTACAGGCAATGTAATGGTGAAATTATTCTGCATGTGTACATGATACTGAGAATGAATGTACGGTTGTTTCAGGCCAATAGAGTAACCATGCATTACCCCTTCCTAAAGTTTACTCTTAAAGGTCTTATTCAGAGGCAAAAGCATTTTCGTCTCATTCGGAGTGAGCAGAAACTACAGTTTGTTCTGTTTAACATACATTTTGAATTTTTGGAGTGGCCCTTAGCATTGCTGAGAAAATATGTTCTGAAAATGCGACATAACGGCTAAAAATCCTTTTTTCAAATGACAGAATGAAAACGGGGGCGTGGCCTAGGTCAAGTGTAGGATGTCACTGGCATGAGTCGTACACAGTAGAGTTTCCATGAGTAGGCCTATACGAGTTTGTATGTTCAGCATAAACCTTTTGATAAATTAATGTATAAATGGCCGTTGATGTTGTTGAGAGACACAATGAACATTTGTTATGAACAACCTAAATTGTAGAGATAATCTAATCAAGTTATACAGTAGTTAACGTTAATTTTGCTTTTTTATTCTGCCACGGCCAATTAACTGTCTCAGTACGCAACGTTACAACCCACCATGCTACTGCTGTGGCATAGCAGTTTCACAACAGGTGTGGTACCTTGTATAAACTCTGACCACACAAGTAAGCGCGACGTTCAAGCATTGCTTAGAAAAATCCGGGAAAATTCTTTGAATTGACGAAAGGACAGCGTAAATACTAACACCAATCTAAAGAAGACACATAATTCGAAAGGATAAGGACGGATGCAAGGTCAGAGGTAAGAGTTTTAGATGAAAATCTGAAGAACGTTACTTGTAAAATGTTGCTGGCTTAGTGATGTAGCGTAATTTGGCCCTGTAATACACGTGCGATGGTGAAAATTAACGTTAACGGGGCACATACAGTACAACACATGTACGGCGGTGAACGTTGAGAAAAGCCGTTTGCGGATATCAAATTTGACCCAGGCCCGACGATTCACTGCTTCTGCCCGTTGGAAGCCGGAAAAACTGATCACAGGGGATATTCTCTGTAGCGTTATAACCCCTACTATGTGCAATTCTTCATAATTTCAAATCAACATGCAGGTGAAAAGCACAGTAGCAGAAACGTTAGACCTGTTGTAATATATACTAGCTACTGTAGATAACTAGTACGCTGCATGCTGCACTGCGGCGTATGCAGGTCGTTCGCGCTCACCGTAGCTCGACCCGACTCCGGCCGGTGACGTCACAGTTGACCTATCGAAGAATTCACGTGACCGTATCGTTTCAGTTTTGGCCAACACTAGTAAAGTTTTCAGAAAATGATTAAAAATAAAAAAAAACTCCATTTTCCGCTCCGTTTTCCCCGTAGAAAAATATTATAAAAATCTAGTTTACCTGCCATTATACTCTTGTGTCGATTGCAAGACCCTTATTTGCCTCTGAATAAGACCTTTAAAAATTAGCACCTTCTCAACCTTATCCTAGGTAGCCAAAATTGAATAACATGCTATCCCCCCCCCCCGCCACATCTTCTAAACTTTTTCATCTTTAGAATCTGAAATCAGTCCTGTAGCTAGAGTAAGAGTTTGGGGCGATGATGCAGAAGAATCACCATCCTAGGCCCCTCCTTTTGAGAAATTATGGTTAAATATAAGAACTTAAATGTCAAATAATGCAATATTTCACATCTTTGATTTCATCTCTTTGAAATAAATGTAGTCAATCTGTCAAGGGGTGGATAAGAGCCGTTTGCCTGGCATCCCCTGTAGTCACGCTGCACTTCACATTTTAAAACCATAGCCTTCACTTTGCAGGCATCGAAAGCTAGTCTGTAGTATATTTAAATCTGAAACTCAAAATATTGGAATACAATGGTTCTAAATACCAAGTATACTCCCTCGCCATCTACCATTTTTCCTCACACTGACTAGCCATTATTCAGTTCATTAACGAAGTGTGGTACAACTACAATTTTTCCCTAAAGATTAAGTGCCTAGCGCTTTGAGAAAAGTAAAAGTCTTTAATGTTTACAAGTCAACAAATGCAGATCTCTAAGGAGGATTCCCTAAACTCCACTAGAGTCTCTGTGGCTGGCCCATGGATATCGCATCAATTTATCCAACACACCACAACATCTGATCCTTGTATGGGTCTGGTGCTACAGTGCCCATCAGTGGTGGTCGGTGGGGGAACTTACCAAGTTGCCCTTTCCCTAGTTTTCTCATGTAATTTCCTCAAGTGAGATTTTACATGTTAAGTATGTTATAATGCACAGACATTTGGCAGACTGTAGGCATCTTCACATGTGGACTGTACTGTCCTGCAAAGTTGTACAGATTCAGAGTGAGCAGTGACAATTTTAGGGAGGAACATTGGGTCATGCCCTTCTCCACTTTGCTGATGCTATTTTTTCTCATTTCATAACCGAAAATATGTGTAATTTTTTTAAAACAAATTTTACTTCAGATGATAACATACGTAACACCGGATTGCATGAAAGAACACCCAATCATTCCAAAAATTTTCAAAGCAACCATACAGTTGCCATAAAACCTATATGATCTAATACTGTTATCACCCACACTACATCTCATACTATAAAGATTGACTAGCATCAAAGTGTAACATTTATAGAAAATTGTGTCTGAAAAAATTCGTTTACTCCTATTTAAGCAGAAAAACATTTGAAAATTTTCTCACCTAATTAATCCCATTATTACTGGAGCTGAGGTGAGTTCTGTCTGTTCACTTATGCACATAAAGTAACACTTCGTTGTCCACATTAACTACCCAAGTACATTCAAAGCATCACCATGTGTAGACACACATTTCACAAAAATCGACCAGCAATTACAGAAGCCGAAACTTTTTAAGCAGAGAGACAGACATTTTTCAGAGAGGAGATAATGGATTAATGTCTGACGGTAAGTCACAATATGTCACATCACAAAATTACCAATTTGTCACAGGCAGGCCAAAATTGTCACATCTTTTTCGTGCTCTTTGCAACTTAATGTCATACAAATGTGCTTCATCACACTTATGGTATATTTGACACATTTTGAAGCATTTTGTTTTGCCTCAACCTTATTCCACGCATGACGGCAAATAGGTTAGCCCCTGCCACTGGAAGCCATATTTGGACACTGCTCAACAGTGTTTTCAATATTGCAATGTAGAACTGTAGCTCTACCCACACTTTGCGGGTTAAGCTAATAAACAACACACTGCATGTGCGCAACAAATGTCAAGATGTTTTTGCATATGACTGTAAATGGACAAATATTATTTCAATGAAGAAGTCTACAGTTAGAACTTAACATGGTAGCATCTGAACCTGACAGAGCCATCATATCCTAAGCGAGTCCTCAAGTGACTCCTGCTTTCCTAATTTAGAGTACGTTTTTAACCTTCCTCCTACTTAACATATTGTTCTTAAAAATCATGCTTCATTCTGTTTTATGAAACCTTTTTAATTGCCAATTCTCCAAAACTAAAAAGACTGTGAATTTCAAGAAATTCATATCAATCATAGTCTGAAATAAACACCCCCAAATGTAAAGGAATCAAAAACATTACTTAACTCAAACAATGCAATGAGCTTATCACGTATACATTGCGTCAACATGGCACACACACAAAAAACACACGCAAAATCTTCTTAATTGAAAGATATATGAAACTATTCACTTAGCATCAAACTCCGGCAGTAGCCCTTCCTAACAGAAATGGTACACATTATAAAACTTAATGATGTAGGATCATTTAAAAATTTGCAAGTTCAGGTGAACAAGTTATTCATGGCTTGCAAAGCATTGAATCTTTCACGGTCAGAACCTGATTTCTATAACAAACATCATTTTACCTTTGCTAAAGAAACCTGGACTTGACCATATTTTTCGAAATTACAGACAAGTAAGCAACCTTTCATTTATTTCAAAGTTGGTTGAAAGGGCTGTGGTAGAACAATCTGCTCACTATTTGAAAGCTCACAATCGTTTACCGGACTTTCAATCTGCTTACAGGGCTGGCTACAGCAATGAAACTGCCCTTGTTAGAGTTCACAAGGACATTATCACTAGTATGGACGACAAGAATTTAACCCTTATGGTCATAATTGACTTGAGTGCTGCCTTTGACACAGTTGACCACCGTATTTTAATAGATGTTCTTAAAAATAAGTTTGGGGTTCAAAAAACGGCATTCAGTTGGTTCACTTCATTTTTATACGTAAGATCTTTCAGGGTGACCATTGATAATTTTTTTTCAAAATATAAAATATATCTTTATACTGCTTATGCCAGCACCATTGTGGAAATAATAAACACTTGCCAGGATGTATGGGCTATGCAGTAATCATGCTCTTGACTTGTCTTTCAATTGCCTTAAGGTTGGTTCCCAAACCGATGCTGTTACAAAAATGCAGACTTGTCTCTCTGAAATTAAGTTATGGACGGCTCAAAATAGAACTAAAATGAGTGAGGCTAAAACTGAGGTAATTGTCTTTGGCTCTCGCAATCAACTCCAAAAACTAAACTTTAATCATCTTCTCGTTGGCAATGCTCCGGTTGATGTTTTCCCTAATGTGAAGTATCTAGGTGCTTTTTTGGACGAAACTTTGCAACTCGACTTACAGATCAATAACGGATGTCAAATTGCTTTTGGTCAACTTTATAGGATTCTTAAGTTACGTAAGTTTCTCAGTTTTCAGTCTTGTCATAATTTAATCTTTACTCTTGTTATAAGTCACCTTGACTATGCTAACTGTCTGTACTGTGGTTTACCTATCTATCTTATCAATGAGTTACAGCGTGTACAAAATGCTTCTGTTTAAGTTTTATTTAATGTTCCTTCTACACGCGTCACTCCTCTTCTCCAACAGGTTTATTGGTTACCAGTTATCTACAGATTACAGTTTAAGATTCTTGCCCTTACTGATAATGCGCTTAATGGTGCGGGACCTGACTATCTTAAAGATTCGCTGTCTATTAGAACTATTAGCCATTGTACTCGGTTCGTAAGTCGTTCTGATCTCTTTGTCCCCAGGGTTTACTCTAAGTTAGGTGAACGTGCTTTTTCTTTTACAGCTCCCAAGCTTTGGAATAGTTTGCCTGTTGACATTCGCATTTGTAGCACCCTTTTAACTTTTAAGAAGAGGTTCAAAACTTACTTTTATCGTCTTTATTTTGAGTAGTACTTTTAATTTTTGCCCTTTGTCTTTTTTATGTTTTGTTTTAACTTTGTACAGCGCCTTTGTTTATGGTACTTCTCTGTATTTTTGGCGCTTTATAAGTTTGTTAACAATAATAATAACAAAAACTTATCAAGCATCCTACCATTCTCTACATATAAATCATGTATCAACAAGTAAGAAGATTGGATGGGTGAAGGTGAGGGATGGGGTGGAAATGTGGGTAGAGTATTTTAACTTTCTCCAATGTGAGCCTTTGTGTTTGGTACACGGATACTTTACCTCCTAAGTAAACATGTATGTCAATCCACTGTCACAGGGCATATCGAAGGGCAATGAGAAGTATTCCGTTGATGGATGCACTGATACATGGATCTTGTAAGCTCAGCCTTTATAATTGCTGGCAAAGCTTTTTCCAACATATTTTACCAATATTTTTTTACCAATATTTTTTAAAAATATCTTTGACTCCACACATTTTTTGTATTTCCCAGATGATTACTGTTCAACCTAACTTGTCTTGGAATCTTGTTTGGTGCTTTCCAACAACGTCTTTCTTAGTGCGATCAGTTTTGGATATTTTACATGGTAACTCTGGTGTCACGGTGGGCAGTTGTCGTCGCTGAAGTTAATCAAGGACCTCATCAATCATATCACCTACATAACACTTTGACTCTTGTTCGTACACTGGTTTTGCAACCCACTCTTTTGATCTCTTTGGAAACACTTCTTTAAATTGGCCCTCGCCTTTCTCTGATGACCCCTTCTTGGGGTGACTGACAATAGCTTGTTCTCTGTGTAGGTTCATATTGTCATCAAGCACAGCTAATTGGGCTCGGATGCGGTCTCATGCCGCCATAGGAAAAATGCAGTCGCTTTCGGCAATACTTCAACATTGTACTTTGGTACATTTCAGGCTGATCTGTGCACTGAGCTGACCTGTGTGACAGCAATGCACGACCTGATTCAAGTCCTTCAAAATCAGCTTACTCAGGACAATTTCCCGTAGTGCCTCATGAGCAGGAGATCCTGCCTCTAACCACACCCTCTCGTCATCTCTTTCCTCAGGGGTATGTTGATGACTTCATTGCTTGTACTTATAAGCATTACCCCATGAGTGCTGATTGGTTAGTGAGTAATAGAAGTCCACATCTCTTTTAATAGCAGGGCATCTCCTTTACAGTTAGCTGCACACCACCAGAGATGGTTTCAAACTGCTCTAATCCACAGTGCAAGATCGGAGCATCCCTTCTGGTTTGTTTTTTTTCTAACAGTTTTTTCTTCAACCCTTTTGCCAGGTGCCAAATGTCAAATTCATGATAAATCTGGGGCATTTGTCCTTCATCAGCTTCCTGATACCTGGGTGTCTGTCAGTTACAACAATTGTAACAGGCACGTTTTTTTCAATAGATGATCCAGTGATCGCCCAAACCCAACTTTCTCCATTCCAACAGAGGAGGTCGCTTCCGTTACCTGATCAAACTGTGTATGCAATATTTTTTGGTACTGGCATTCATCATTGTGTCTAAGGAGTCTAAGGGGTCTATGGGAGGGGGCATCACTCTTAATTTTGAATTTTGTTAGAGATAAATATGCTGAGATGGCAAATGGTGCAATCTGTTACCCTATTTTTGAGCTAAATTTGTGTCAAGAATTGACCCCTATCATGGTATTTCGAAATAAAGTTTTGGCAAGTTTGCTTTTTCTAATGATAATTTTTTAAATATCATATTTTTGTTTAGCTAAACAAATTTGTTAATCTAGCCCATATTTTGTACACTTAGAAACATTGTGCAACCAAAATCACTGGGTAGAGATTCCTCCTGAATATAAAGAAAAGGGTAGATTTAAAAGTAGTCCTGAGTTTACATGGGTACTAATGTCAGATAACATTCCTCATCACAGATCAATTGGAAAACTGAGCGAGTCTATCCAGTGAGAGTCTTGAAAATGAAAAAGCAATATGAAAAAAGTTTTTTGTATGCACAGCAAACCTGAGGTGAAGTCTACAATGCAATAAATTCTCTGGTATGGGCTACATATTCTTACAAATAATCCCCCTCATATATATATATATATATATATATATAGGCCTTAAAGAGTCCAAGATCATCATACATAGGGGTGAGTAGGGTTAGTTGGAACAATTTTCAGAAAAATTCCCATACCCTCCAAACAGATTTGACTTGAGGAAACATTTTAAAAAATGCTTCGTGTGGCGCAATTCAGTGCGAAAAGGCATTTTTGAGTGTGAAAGAAGTAGAATGATTTAGATCCAACGGTTAGTTTTGGTAAATGTAATTTATATCAAACTTTTCATTCAAAGTGTTTAAAGGCTAACCTGAAATATCTTGAAGATAATTCTTCAAATAAATGGTAGACCTAGCCTATGTGGACTTTTGTGTTGCACATAAGAATTTGCTTTACCACTGTGCTATCCGCATGAATAATAACTGTGACTTCATTGTCAATAAATATACCTGTCACCTTAATGTCAGTTTCTGTGCACTGTCACCCTGATGTATCTCTCGTGCAAAAAAAGTTCTAAGGCGACAGTTAAATTGTTATTAAAATGTTACGTTTTGAACGGAGTGAAAATTTGCAGAAAAAAACCTTGAAATGGAGTCAGGAGGTTTAAAATAGTAATGAAAGTGCCCATGTCCCTTATTTGTGGATATATTTTTTACAGAAATAGGAAAAATTACAAGTGTCGCTCTAAGGGAGTTGTTTTGGCATGTCGCCCTGAGGTTCAATCTATTATTATTGTTGTTGTTGTCGTTGTCGTTGTCGTTGTCGTTGTCGTCGTCGTCGTCATCGTCGTCATCGTCGTCATCGTCGTCATCATCGTCATTATTATTATTATCATTATCATTATCATTATCATTATCATTATCACTATCACTATCACTATCACTATCACTATCACTATCACTAT